>PVKP010018380.1:0-44373 GCA_004027715.1 Plecturocebus donacophilus | reverse complement strand
GAGAGGCATTCTGATTTCGGGTGTTCTCAGCCTTTTTGCACTGGTTTCTTCCCATTTTTGTGGATTTATCCACCTGTCGTCTTTGTAATTGCTGACTTTGAGATTGGGTCTCTGAGTGGACGTCCGGCTTGTTGGTGATGAAGTTTTTTCTGTTTCTTAGTTTTCCTTCAGGGGGCGCTCCTTCCCCACAGAGCTGGGCTTTCCCGGGTTCAGCTGTGCTTCTCAGTCCTCAGCACTTCCAATTGTTGTTCTCCCTGTGGGGATGGGACCCGCCGAGCCCCGACTAAAAGGGTGTCCAGTCCCACACACTCCGCACCGAGAAGCGCCGCGCCGGCCAAAAGAGTCGCGCTGGCGACCGGTGTGGCTCCCTCGCCGGGAATCTCGCAGTCCGTGGGCATCAAATATTCGTCTGCAACTGCGGCGTCCACTCGCTCTCTGCACCCTCACCGCGAGCCACAATCCCAAGCCGCTGCTACGCGGCCATCTTGGATCTCTCTCCGCCTGGTGATGAAGTTTTTCGGTTTCTTAGTTATCCTTTGGTGGACGCCGGTTTCCCTCAGAGCCGGACCTTCCCGGGTTCGCTGTGCTTGCTGTGAAACTCTCAGTCCTCAGCGCTTCCAATTGCTGTTTTCCTTGTGGGGATGGGACCAGCCGAGCCCGTCCGTCCCGTATACTCCGTACCGGGAAGTGCCGCACCGGGCGCCGGCAAAAGAGCCGAGCTGGCCAAAAGAGTCGCGCTGGCGACCCGTGTGGCTTCTCTGCTGGGAATCTCGTGGTCTGTGGGCAACAAAAATTCGTCGGAAAGGGCGGCGTCCACTGGTTCTCTGCGCTTTCACTGGGAGCTACATTCCTGAGCTGTTGCTAGTCGGCCATCTTGGATCTCTCCCCTACATATAGGATTTCTATGTCTTTTGGTAGATTGACCCGTTTTGTCATTACATAGTGTTTCTATCTTTAGTAATTTTCTTGTCTTTGATGTCTTCTTGTCTAATAATAAAGCCACTCTGCTTTCTTTTTATTAATGTTTACATAATTATCTATCATCTACTACTACCATTTCTTTTACTTTCGACCTGCCTATATTCAAATATAACCTTGTAATATTTGATGTGAGTTACATGTAGATAGCATATGTTGGGGTCATGTTTTTAAATCTATACTATCAATATCTGTCTTTAACATGTTTAGACTATTTACACTTAATGTAATTATTGTTAGCTCTTAGTTTCCCATTTAATTTTTTGTTTTCTCTTTTTTGTTTCTGTTTGTTTTTCTGCCTTCTTGTGGGTTACTTAAATATTCTATAGAATTCCATTTTGGTATTTTTGTGTTCTTAAGTATGTCTTTTTAAATAGTGTTTTAAGTGGCTGCTCTAGGTATTACATTATATGCACATAACACAGTCTCCTGGTGTCATTTTATCAGTTCAAGTGAAGTACACAAACCTTACTTCCCTCTGTGTCACTTTATCCTCTCTCATTTATAATAGAATTATCTTAAATATTTTCTTGACATGCATTTAGAACTATATCACAGGGTGTTATAATTTTTTCTTTAAATTTCAAATATGATTTAGAAAACTCAAGAGGAGAAAAGGATTACGTTTTCTTCCATGTTCAGTTATTGTGTTACTTCTTCCTGTTGGATATTTCAAAGTGCCTGCTTTGATCATTTCCTTACTGTTTAAAGATCTTCCTTTAGGCTTTGTTTTTGGATAAGTCTGCTCGAGACAGATTCTTTTGTTTTCCTTCATCTGATAACTTCGTAATTTCCCTTCATTTATAAAGAGTATTTTCATTGCATGTAGGCTTCTGTGTTAACAGGTCTTTTAGCACTTGAAAAATATGTCATTTTCTTCTGGCCTTCATGGTTTCTGATGAGAAATTCATTGTCATTTGAATTGTTTTCTACCTATAGGTAAGTTAGATAAGTTGTTATTTCGCTCTTGGTAATTTTGAGGTATTTTGTCTTTAGTTTTCCACAGTTTGAGTATAAAGTACCTAGGTGTGGATTTCTTTGGCTTTATCTTCTCTGATTCTTGCCAGAGAAGGAAAGTGGTGGATCAGAGAGGGAACTTAACACATATAACTGATTAGGAATCTTTGGGTCAGAGAGAAAAATAGTACAGGCTTGGGATCTTTATCACTGCTGGATTTATCTTCTCTATGATTAGTAGATGTTTGGTGTAGTTTCATAGGCTATGCAAAGCAGACAGGCTCCAAATGGCTGCTTATTTGAGCTGGATTTGTAAAATTTGAGTTTGATACTAGTTAGCTTTTGAGCGAATTAATCTCAGCCTGCTGTGAAGTCATAAACAAGCCAGGGGCCAGTACACAGAGGTCATATTTGGCTCATTTATGTAACACAGATGATACTTCCTTAAGTCTTCTCTGTCTTCACCTCTGACACCTTGGGTGCTGAGCTTCCTAGCTTGTCTGTTTTCTTATTTATACTTTCAATCTTATATTTATCTTCTGTATAAAATGTAGGGTGCTTTAAGTTGTATTTAGAGGAAACAATAGGGAAAAGTACATCAATTCCATCTCCTGGAAGTGCAAGTCCCAAGCCATTCCTTTGTATTGTTGGGTAGAGTATTAGGCTGTTCTCACACTGCTATAAATAAATACCTAGACTGGGTAATTTATAAAGAAAAGAGGTTTAATTGGCTCATGGTTCTTCAGGTTGTACAGGAAGCATAGTGACATCTGCTTCTGGGGTGGCTTCAGGGGGCTTTTAATCATGGCAGATGGCAAAGGGTAAGCAAGGCATCTTACATGGCAGAAGCAGGAGGAAGAGAGAGGGGGAGGTGCTATACACTTTTAAACAACTAGATTGCACGACACTCACTCACTATCACAAGAACAGCACCAAGGGAATGACCCTTGGTGTCATTCATGAGAATAAATCATTCATGAGAACTTCACTCCCAAGATCCATCACCTTCCACCAGGCCCCACCTCCAACACTGAGGATTATAGTTTGACATGAGGTTTGATGGGGACGCAGATCCAAACCATATCAGGTAGTATTTTATTGTATGAACATACCACATTATCTTTACTGATAAATATTTAGGTTGTTCTCATATTTTTTGAGATGGAATCTTGCCCTGTTGCCCAGGCTGGGGTGCAGAGGTGCAGTCTTGGCACACTGCAGCCTCTTCCTCCTGGTTCAAGCAATCCTCCTGAGTAGCTGGACTACAGGTGTATGGCACCACGCTTGGCTAATTTTTGTATTTTTAACAGAGATGGGGGTTTCACCGTGTTGATCGGGCTTGTCTCGAACTCCTCAGCTGATCCACCCTCCTCAGGATCCCAAAATGCAGGGCTCACAGGTATGAGTCACCATGCCTGGACTGTTCCCTATTTTTGACTATTGTTAGTAAGGTTGCTATGAATATTCATCTAAAACGATTCAACTATATTTCGTACAAACAAAGATTCTCTCACTCTTTTTTCAACATGAGGAGTCTATAGCCGTACCACCCTGGATGCACCCGATCTCATCTGATCAATATGAGGAGATAATACAGTTCCAGGAAACATTGGAAGATAGTTTTCTTGTATGCATCTCATCAAATTCAATCATGACCTTCTCTGAACATTGTTATCTTCATATTGTATAATTAACCATCTCCACTAATTCTTGTAAAAATAATAAGAGGAACTAGGAGAGAGGCAGAACACACACATACAATAAGCAAGGAAAAAAGTATGCACAGCTCTACAGTCTATGTTTTTATAATTAATAACAAGTCTATAGCTGACATTTATAATATATTTCTCTTAATATCTGTGTTTCCTTTGCTTTTAGGAAACCTCAGCTAGTATGTGTTCTTTATGACTTGGGGTGACTGAAACCTTCGTTTCTGAAGGGCCTAAGTATTTAGTGGTCTTGTCATTTTTGGTATTCTATAGTTTTCCATTGATTTTTCACTATTGATTAGGGAAGTACTAAGAGCCAGCCCAGAGAATCCTCTTTGTTTTAGACATAGTCCTCTGCACTCTCGTTTAGTGGCAGTAACCTAACCCTTAGTAATCAGGATCAATTATTCCAACAGCATGAGGAGCCCAAATGACCATGTGCCTTGTCTCAACCTCCAATCCAACAGAACCACTGTTGTGCGCCTTGGTGAAAGCATTCCTTTGTTCTGGGGAACAAAGATCTTCAAACCATCAGAACTAATGGTGGTAGAGACAGGAATTAAAAGTTATGCTAGTGTAATTTAGGTATTACAGTGAGAAGAACCATTTTCACTTCTGCTCTTTGATTCCTGGATTGCTATCTTCTGGTAATGAGTGAAGCAGCACCATAGATTTGTCACCAATGCAAACTGTGTACTGCATCCTGTATAATAGAACCTATCAATTCATGGTATTGTCTGCCAGCTGGTTCTGTAACTCAATCTTTAGCATATCACTTCATCATTCTATCAGTTCTGCTGTTTTAGAGTGATAAAGCGTGCAATATCATAGACATGAGCCTATGGTTACACTTCTTTTGCTGTGAAGAGAGTTCCTTGATTGGAAACAATGTGTGTAGAAAACCACGATGATGATACAGCATTTTGCAATTCTTTGGAATGCCATGCTGGGAGAAGCATAGTTAGATAAAACAAACTCATATCTAAAAGTAATGCCTAGTCAAGTGAAGACATATTGTTTCCCCTCCATGATGAAATGGATGTATTATAATCAACTTGTGGGTAGGTGTCCCCCTTGGGCATTTTGGGATGCTGGGTTGGGCTCTGCTGTAGGCAAGTTAGAGAGTTGGTAATAGCAGTAGTAAAGTCCGCCTTGGTGAGGGGAAATCTGTGTTGTTAAGCTCATGTATAACTGATGCTCTGCTACCATGCCCACTTTGTACATGATCTGCTGAACATATATTGGGGTGATTTGTATCCACAGAACATTCTGCCTTGTTTATGTTGTGAAGAGCATCCTCTCCAGTGGATTTACTTTGGTGAGCATTCATTGGAACATAAATACCTTTCTATTCTGTGTACACTCATAGAGGTTCATTTCCACACTTTTCAGAAAATTTAGTAAGTTTTTGGTCATTATTTCTTCAAAACATTTTCTGAATCAAGCTTCTTTTCTAATTTTGGTACTCCAATATCAGTCACAAATGTCAGAGCTTTTGATATTATTCCATAGGTTCCTGAGGCTGTATTTACTTTTTAAAGTCTCCTCTTGTTGTTTAAAATAGATAATTTCTACTGATATGTTTACAAGCTTGCTATTTCTTTCCTCTCACATCTCCATACTATTGCGCTATTGAGCCCATTCAGTGAATTATATATTCTACATGTTCATATTCTCTTTTTTAGTTCCCAAATGTCACTTAAATTTTTTTTTATTTCTCTGGATGAAATAGTTTACCTTTCATCCATTTAAACAGTGTTTATCTTTGCTTGATGAAGCCTGTTTGTAACAGCTCTTTAAAGTATTTGTCTGATGATTCCAAAATCTATTTTATCTTAGAATTGGCATTGGTTGAGTATTTTTCCTTGAAAGTCGATCAGATTGTACTGTTTTTTTAAATATTGAGTACTTTTGAGCCAGGTGCAGTGGCTCAGGCCTGTAATCCTAGCACTTTGGGTGGCCAAGCCAGTTAGATCACTTGAGGTCAGGATTTTGAGACTAGACTGGCCAACATGGCAAAACTCCATCTCTACTAAAAATATAAAAATTAGTCAGGCATTGTGGTGCATGCCTTTAATCCCAGCCACTCGGAGGCTGAGGCAGGTGAATTGCTTGAACCCGGGAGGCAGAGGTTGTAGTGAGCAGAGATCAAACCACTGCACTCCAGCCTGGACAACAGAGCGAGACTCTATCTCAAAAACAAACAAACAAAAAATATTGAGTCCTTTTAAATTTTCTTCTGAACATTTTAAACATTATGTAATAAATCTGTGTCCATTAATTTGCTGGAGAATGTTAATTTTATCGTTTTAGTAGGTAATCAATTGATTAAGTTCAAAGCACAAGTTCTCTCTTGCCATCTGTGGGCAGTGGTTCCAATGTTAATGTAGTTTTATTATACTGTTTTAGGGTGTAGTCCATGCATGTGCCATTCTGAGACATGGGTGGTGGATGATATTGTATTTTAGATTTCATAGTTTTTGCTATGATGCATTGGATTTATCTTGTGTAAGCACAACTTAGAAATTATCTTGGAACTTGTGACGGAATTAGGGGATCCCTTTCTCCAGCTATCTTATCTTTAAGATTTTGTCCACATTCTTTAGCTCACAGGGTTCCTTTTTCCAGATCCTCTGCCCTAATTTTCTCAGTATTTATTTATTTATTTTTTGAGACAGGGTCTCACTCTGTTGCCCAGGCTGGAGTACAGTGGAGCAATCACAGCTCATTGAAGCGTTGACCTCCTGGGCTTAGGTGATCCTCCCACCTCAGCATTCCTATAGCTGGGACTACAGGTACATGCCATCATACCTGCCTAATTTTTAAATATTTTTTATAGAGACGGGGTATCACCATGTTGCTCACACTGGTCTTGAACTCCTGGGCTCAAGCATGCCTCATAATCTCAAAGTGCTGAGATTACAGGTGTGAGCTACCATGCATGCATTGCTGATTTTCTCAGTATTCAGAAATCCCTGTCTGAAGCATAGTTCTTCAGTGGTCCACCATTGGGTCAAATTCAGAAGATGAAAAAATGAAAAAACTAGGAAGCACATTCCTTGAAATAAATCAGTCTTTATGTTGCCTCCTTTCCCTAATCTACCCACTATTGTTACTTTTTAGAGTCAGCAAGTATTTGCTTTTTGTATTTTGCCTAGTTTCTAGGTGTAACCAGTGGGAGAAAAGTTGAAATGGGCTTACTTCATTTTGACTGAAACTAGAATTTTTAAACAACTATATTCTTAGAGATGTTGCTATGACTTTGAAGTATGCTGCCTAAGAATTGAATACTTTTATTCATGATTTTGCACTAGTGAACAGACCATGTTGGTGGGTGGGATCTTGTAGTGTACCTGATATAGTTGGCTCTGTGTCCTCACCCAAATCTCATCTTGTAGTTCCCATAATTCCCATGTGTTATGGGTGGGGCCAGGTGGGAGATAATTGAATCATGGGGCGGGTCTTTCCTGTGCTGTTCTCGTGATAGTGAATGGGTCTCATGAAATCATGATGGTTTTAAAAACAGGAATTTCTCTGCACAAGCTCTCTCTTTTTGCTGCCACCAACCATGTAAGATATGACTTGCTCCTCCTTGCCTTTCACCTTCTGCCATGATTATGAGGCCTTGCCAGCCACATGAAACTGTTAAGTCCAAGAAACCTCTTTCTTTTGTAAATCGCCCAGTCTCAGGTATGTATGTATCAGCAGCATGAAAACAAACTAATACAGCAAATTGGTACCAGTAGAGTGGGGTGCTGGTGAAAGATACCCAAAAATGTGAAAGCAACTTTGGAACTGGGTAACAGGCAGAAGTTGGAACAGTTTGGAGGGCTCAGAGGAAGACAGGAAAATGTGGGAAAGTTTGGAACTTCCTAGAGACTTGTTGAATGGCTTTGACAAAAATGCTGATAGTGATAAGAACAATAAGGTCTAGGCTGAGGTGGTCTCAGATGGAGAAACTTGTTAAGAACTGGACAAAGGTGACTCTTGTTATGTTTTAGCAAAGAGACTATTGGCATTTTGCCCCTGCCCTAGAATTTTGTGAAATTTTGAACTTGAGAGAGATGATTTAGGGTATCTGGTGGAAGAAAGTTTTAAGAATCAAAGCATTCAAGAGGTGATTTGGGTGCTGCTAAAGCCATTGAATCTTATGAGGGAAGCAGAACATAACAGTTTGGAAATTTTGCAGCCTGACAATGTGATAGAAAAGCAAATCCCATTTTCTGAGGAGAAATTCAAGCTGGCTGCAGAAATTTATATAAGTAATGAGGAGCCGAATGTTAATCCCAAGACAATGGGGAACATGTCTCTAGGACATGTCACAGGTCTTCAGGGCAGCCCCTCCCATCGCAGGCCTGGAGGCCTAGGAGGAAAACATGGTTTTGTGGGCTGGGCTGAGGGTCCCTGTGCTGTGTGCAGCCTAGGGATTTGGCGCCCTGCATCCCAGCTGCTCCACCTGTGACTAAAAGGGGCCAAGATACAGTTCCGGCCATGGCTTCAGAGGGGGCAAGTCCCAAGCCTTGGCATCTTCCATGTGGTGTTGAGCATGGGGGTACACAGAAGTCAAGAATTGGGGTTTGGGAACCTCCACCTAGATTTCAGAGGATGAATGGCAATGCCTGGAAGCCTAGGAAGAAACTTGCTGCAGGGGTGGAGCACTCATGGGGAACCTCTGCTAGGACAATGCAGAAGGCAAATGTGGGATTGGAGCCTCTGACAGAGTCCCTGCTGGAGTACCACCTAGTGGAGCTATGAGAAGAGGGCCACCATTTTTCAGACCCCAGAATGGTAGATTCACTGACAGCTTGCACTGTGCACCTGGAAAAGCCACAGACAATGCCAGCTATGAAAGCAGCTGGGAGGGAGGCTGTACCCTGCAAAACCCCAGGGCTGGAGCTGCCCAAGACTGTGGGAACCTACCTCTTGCATCAGTGTGACCTGGATGTGAGACAAAGGAGATCATTTTGGAGCTTTAAGATTTGACTGTGTCACTGATTTCAGACTTGCATGGGGCCTGTAGCCCCTTTGTTTTGACCAATTTCCCCCTTTTGGAATGGCTGTATTTACCCAATACCTGTACCCCCATTGTATATAGGAAGTAACTAACTTGCTTTTGATTTTACCGGCTCATAGGTAGGAGGGACTTATTTTCTTGAATGAGATTTTGCACTGTAGATTTTTGAGTTAATGCTAAAATGAGTTGAGACTTTTGGGGACTGTTGGGAAGGCATGATTGGTTTTGAAATGTGAAGATACGAGATTTGGGAGGGGCTGAGGATGGAATGATATGGTTTGTCTCTGTTTCTTCACCCAAATCTCATCTTGTAGCTCCCATAATTCCCACATGTTGTGGGAGGGACCAGGTGGGAGATGATTGAATCATGGGGATGGATCTTTCCCTTGTGGTTCTTGTGATAGTGAATGGGTCTCACAAGATCTGATGGTTTTATAAATGGGAGTTTCTTGGCCTAAGCTCTCTCTTTTCACCTGCCAGAATCCATGTAAGATGTGACTTACTCCTCCTTGCCTTTCACCTTCTGCCATGATTGTGAGGTCTTGTTAGCCACATGGAACTGTATGTCCAATAAGCCTCTTTCTTTTGTAAATTGCCCAGTCTCAGGTATGTCTTGGTTATCAGCAGCATGGAAATGGACTAATACAGTACCACAGAGAAGGATCCTAATTTCTACAAAAAAAGGATCTTGGTTTCTACAAAAAAAGGACCAGAAATGACCTCTTTTATCATCTATGAGCAAATTTCTAATTTTGGGTGAACATACCATTGCAAGCTATTTGCTACAAGATACTTTGGAAAAAGGAAATTTTTGCCTAAAATATGATGTATGCTGAGGCAGAAATAGTGATTGGTGCCTGAAGTGATCAAGAGCTATCATTAATATCATATAGGGGCTCTAGTTGAGTCCTTGAATGAGGTCTAAAATTCCTGGTATAGTCAAATAATAATTTTTATTTCTTATAAGAACAAATAGCATTAATTTACAATACCTGTTTTTAAGTAAGTAAGCCAAAATCATGTATCCTACCTTAAATGGTTTGCACTAGGGGAGGGGGAACTTATTCTCATATTCTTATTTAAAGCCCCTTTTGTTTAGCAATCCCATTTATTTAATCTTTTGATACATATGTAGTTTATATGAAAAGAAATTTGGCTTTTACTGAAGACTCACAATATTTGCTCTACAGAAACTAATTGAAATTAAGGAGAAATTTGTTCCTTTGACTTCCAAATAAATCAAGAAGAAGTTGCAATTGGAATTTGCTTTAAAAACTGAACCCCAAAGTTTTGCCCAGCAAAGTAATACAAAGGATCATGACATTCAAGTCCCTCCTTTTCCTGGGACAGTTTGCTTGTCTTTGCCATTGGCTTCAGACACTGAAAGAGAAATATCAGATCAGGTTAAAAGCTTTTAGATCAGGAAATATTCTGCTATTTAGGGAAATGGTTGGGAAGAATGCAAGTTATAACAAGATATTGCTTGAATATTGCATTTGATAGAATTAAAAGGCATGTGAAACCTTTTGGCCAGACTCTGTCACCTAGGAGACTAGGTTGACAGGTTTTCAAAACTTTCATTTTATCCTAATTAAAAATAATTGAAACGAGGCATGGTGACTCATGCCTGTAATCTCAGCACTTTGGGAAGCTGAGGTGGGCAGATCATGAGGTTAGGAGTTTGAAGCCAGCCTGGCCAGCATGGGGAAACACCGTATCCACTAAAAATAAAAAAAATTAGCCAGGCATGGTGGTGCATGCCTGTAGTCCCAGCTACTCGAGAGGCAGAGGCAGGAGAATTGCTTGAACCTCGCAGGCAGAGGTTGCAGTGAGCTGAGATTGCACCACTGTACTCCAGCCTGGGAGACAGAGCAAGACTCTGTCTTAATAATAATAATAATAAAACTTAAAATTATTATTAAAGTACCATTTAGTCCAGGGAGAGGGGTAGCCTCAGAGTTGATGGGCTCTAATGCATGAGACAGGTCTAATCCTCACAAACATTTCATTTCCTCCCCAGAATTTCTCCTGAAGCAATACTTTCTTGTGGTAATCCTTTTGCCTGAGACCTCACGTTTAAAGATGAGACATAATGAGTGTTTGGAGGAGGAAGTTTAAGAAAACTGCATTCACATTTTTTTCCCCTAAGCAGCTCACTAATTAGGGTACCCAGAGAATCTGGCTCAAGCTACTTGTCATAATCTCACCGATAGATTAAATCTCCCCCTCCCCAACAAGGGCCAGAGGGCTAACCTGGGGGGACCTGTAGTTGGAGTAGACTTCTTACTGTGGTCTGGTGTAGAAAGAACCAGAGACCAAGTGTGTGAGACAAAGTCAAAATCAATGCAAAGACTATGGCACAGGGGAGGGGTGTGAAAGGGAGCCTGAAGAGAAATCAGGAGTCAGGCTCAAAGTGGAGGAAACAAAGGTGCTCAGGAATAAAGTGGGGGTGGTTCTGTGTGGTTTCTGGTGCTGGTGCACCTGAAGTTTGTATTTATTAGGGTGGAGTGGAATGGGATGGGGTGAGTGGCTGATGTAGGCAGGCCTATTAGAGGGCTCTGAAGGCACAGGATCCAGTCAGCCCCTGCGGAAGAGGTCTCTTTGGTACTGACTTCCCTCTCTCTTTGTCAGAGTTGTGGCTATAGGCTCCGTTTTAAATAAACATTTTTAAATTTGTTAATTTTCCCTTTTTATAGGTGTAAGTATTATTTTAAAACATTTTATTATAACATTAAATGTGTGAAATGGCAAACAACAGCAACAACAAAAATCAAACACAAATTTGGAAATCACAAAAAAGAATCGAGAAAAAACTAAAAATGCACCAGTAATCAGAACACACAGAAGTAACTACTGTTGGTATTTAGATGAATTTTGTACCTGGTATTTTGATGAATTTCCTTATAGTCTTCCTTTTCTAAACTAAAAAGTGACCCCCTCAATATTGCCTAGACTCATTTATTCTAAAAATATGTAATGAGGCCCCACTCTGTGCCTGATACTGTTCTAAGCACTATTACATATGGTAGGAATGAAGCTGACAAAATCTTCGTCTTCTCTTGCTGATATGCTGGTGAGTGTGGGGAATGGGGGGACAAACATGAGCAAAACAAGCCAAATATATAATATTTTATATGTGAGTGTTAGAGAGAAAGTAAGATGCAGGAGAGGCAGAGGGCTCTTGGTGTCTGAAAGAATTGCAGTTTTAAAAAGCGCCATTAGAGAAGGTCTTAGTAAGAAGGGGACTTTGAGTGGATACTTAAGGTAGTGAAGAAGCCATGTGCCCATCCTGAAGAAGAGGGACTAGCAGGTGCAAAGGCCCTGAGGTGGGTGTGTGCCTGAGCTGTGTGAGAAGCGTCGAGTGGTCCAATGTGCCTGGTGTGAGAGGGTGAAGGAGACTGGCAGGAGATGAGGTCAGGGCAGAAGTAACCTACTGAAATGACTTTGGCTTTAATCCTCAGCATGATGAGAAGCCCATGGAGTGTTTTCAACAGAGGAAGGATATGATCTGATTTATGTTTACTAGAATTTCTCTGGCTGACAGGCTGTGGTGCGGGTGGGGGGGGGCAGTGGAGGAAGTGGGTGGAACAGAGAGGAGGCCCTTGTGATAATCCAGGGGGAGATGATGGTAGCTCCATGGA
The DNA here is from genome assembly GCA_004027715.1 of Plecturocebus donacophilus. Taxonomy (NCBI): domain Eukaryota; kingdom Metazoa; phylum Chordata; class Mammalia; order Primates; family Pitheciidae; genus Plecturocebus; species Plecturocebus donacophilus. The sequence continues at coordinate 32,074 of PVKP010018380.1, read as the reverse complement.
GGTGATAGCACTGGAGGTGGTGAGGAGGGCTGGATCTTAAGGCAGAAATGGCAGGGCTTGATCATGAACTAGATATAGGAAATGAAAGAGGAATTCAGAGTGACTAGAGATGCTTGGCCTGAGCAATTGGAGATATGGAGTTAAGACTTTGGTAGAAGCAGGGTTTTGGGGGCAAGATTAGGAGCTGATTTTGACCCTGTTAAATTTTGAGATTCCTGTTAGGTTTCCAAGTAGAGACGCTGAGCAGACAGTTCGATATGTGAGTGTGGAGTTTAGGCAAGAGGTAAAGGTTGACATAATTTTGTGAGTCATCATCTGCATGCAGATGACATGAAAAGCCATGAGATCAGATCAGATCATTAAAGGATTCAGTTCAGTTGGAGAAGTGAAATGGTCCAAGAACTGAACCATGGGGTAGGCCAGAGCTCAGAGGTCAGGTAGATGAGGAATCGGCAGAACAGTTGGTGAGGTAGGAGGACACCAAGGGCACCTGGGGTCCAGGAAGCCAAGTGAAGGCATGTTGAAGGAGGTGGGACAGCAGAGTGATCGGTTGTGCAAACGCTGCAGACAGGCCACATAGCCAGGTATGAGGTGTGTGGGGAGGAGGACCGTGACGTTTGAGAGGTTGTTTCTGAGCTGTGCTTTATGGATGATACGCTATTTCCTAGATGGAGAAAGAGAGGAAGAACATTTCAAGAAGGAACAATTTGAACCAAATCAGGAGAACTGAAGTAAATGTTTTTAGTGGAGTGCCAAGTAATTTCGGGTATGGCTGGAGAGACGCTGGGAGATGAGGCTGGAGAAGTCCTGAGGGCCTTTGAATGCTCTGCTAAGGAAAACGGAGGAAGGATTGGAATGGCCATTCGTGGAGACTAATCAATAGTTAATGAAGTTACTCCAGTTAATTTTCATGACAAAGTAACCAGGTCAGCATTATTCTTTCCACTTTACAAATGTGGACAGTGAAACTGCGGTGAACTTGCCTTATACCCCTATAAGTGGTAGAACCAGAGTTCCTACTCAGACCCATCTGCTCAAAGCCTTTGATATTTTCAAGTAACCAGGCTGCATTCCTGGTTACTTGATCAATGTTTTGGGAAGGTACCTGGCAGCAGAGTAGGACATGGCTTTGGGGCAGCCATGGTCTCTAAAATCACCTCAGATGGGTGAACACTTACACAGACTACATCTGCTTTTAATTGTTGACATTGTATTTTCAACCAGGGAATCTGGCCAGGTGAACCACGCCTGCCAAATAAGCCACACCATCCAGAGCAGGGAGCATGTGCTGGGGTGTTGACTGGAGAAAACTTTATACATATTTGCCCTTAGTAGATGAACCCTGTTAGAGATCCAACATTATTTTGTCAATGTCTATGACATGTTTCAGTATGGGGAGCATCTGATAGCATTTAGACAAAAGACCTGGAAAAATAAAGTCCAGGACAATTCAGTTAAATGGAAAAAGCTCAGCTTCTCATGCAAGTCTAAGGAGACCTATTTTCAAGTCAATGTCATTACAGTCACTCAGTGGGGGAGCATATGCACTAAGACCTTATTACGATGATGGGTGTAAAGAAATATCCATGAGACATGCACACAGAGGATAACAAGAACCTCAAACCATGACATATCCAATGAACTGTTTAATTGGATAGAATTTTATCTGAGATGGCGGCCATCCTCCTCTCTCCAGCTATGATGGGAAGTTAAGGAATGTCGATCATCATAACGCTATCCACAACCCAATGGCAGAATGAAATAATATAAATTCAAATTACACTGTAATTAAAGAGGAGAGAGGCAAGAAGCAAAAACATTTAGCTGAGCATGGCCTTCAGAGTCCTCCACTGCCTTTGAGAGTTCAGTGGGCTTTAGAGTTTGTTTTGAAATCATCCACTTATGCTGTTGATGAGGGCAGGAGTTTAATGAAGAGGAGTGCAGGGATGGTTTTGAGGGAGCTGGCAGACAGTTTCTGAGGGCTATCAGGTGGATGGGAGTCTGACCTTTCAAGGCGAATGGCAGGATCCCTGTTATCTACTGTCTCCCTGCCACTGTTGATCATTTTTCAGGAACTCAGCACTGGGGTGTGATAGAAAAAACAGAAAGAATGGGATATTATTTATATGGAGACGCAATGCTAAGACTGTTTTTATTGGCTGCAGTCATATCTATTTTTTAATTTAATGTTTTGAATAGTTCTAAGATTCCATTCCAAGATAAAATAAAATATATAAACAAGTCAAAATTCTCCTTTTCCACCTTTAGCCCCTTCCCAGTTCCCCAATCCCAGGAACCACTGTTGTTAGTGTTTTTAGTGTCTTCTCAGACTGTTTCTGTGCTAATATATACTGGAATTGCCCCCCATTTTTATGTAGTGGCAACATACTTTGCTTTTTTCACTGAATATTTCATTGATTCCCTTCTATACTAGTACAAATAAACATCCATATTCTTTTCTACAGCTGCCTAGTGCTCAGTGGAAGTACTGTACTTTACCAGTGCCCTGTTCTTGGACATTTCATTTATTCCCATTATTTTGCTACTATAAACAAGTGCCATTGATTGGCATTTCTGCTTTCTTCACTGGATTCTGAGCTCTATGAGGGCTATGTCCCAGGCCTTACTTGTTTTGGTATTTATAGCACATAATACAATCTCTAATAGCATATGTCCAGTAAATGTGAATGGAATTCAGTTAAATAGAGCTCAAAGAATCCCACGTAAGCAGCCATGATGAACACAGCTGTCAGCTGCCTGTGAGCTGAGGCGATGGCTGCCCATGTGCAGTGATTTCAGTAGGCCTGGTAAGCCCTTCATCCCTCTCCCACCCAAGTCCAAATCTTTTCAGACTTTCTGGATCATGCTTTAAATCCCTCTATTCCTTTCATCCCTTTAGCTTCCTGATCTCATTCATGTTAAACAGCAAATGTTCCACCCTCATATTTGTATCATTCACCTCTCAGCAGGGTCTTTGGACCTCCCCTCTCCGGCCACACCACCTATTCTGACCATTTTAATTGCTATGAGACACAGGTCTTAGGAACCCGAGGAGCAGACACCTAAAACCTGCAGTGTCAAATCAGAACTGGCTCTCATTTATATTGCCAGATGTTCACTTACCCAATTGGTCCAAAGCTCCAGAGTAGAGACTCAAACCCAGACAGCCAGGGCTCAACTTCTAGCTTTGTCACTTAGTAGTGTGTGACACCAGGAAGTCACTCTCTGTGTCTTCATTTCTTTATCTGCAAAATAAAGGTTCTTACAGTTATGCCTACTGTTCTTTTGGGCTGGTGTAACAAAATAGCATAAACTGGATGACTAAAACAACAGAAATTTATTTCTCATGATTCTGGAGGCTAAGTCTAAGATTAGGACAGATTTTGTGTCTGGTGAAGGCCCACCTTCTCTCTGTACCTCACATGGTGGAAGGAGCAAGACAGCTCTCTAAAGCCTCCTTTATAATGGCACAGATCCCACTCATGAGGATCTTCTGCCTTCATGATCTCATTGCCGCCCAAGGTAGACCTAACCTTTATTATCGGAGTTAGGGTTCCAACACATAAACTTGAGAGGACAAAAACATTCAGACCATAGCACCTACTTCACAGTGTTGAAAGGAACAGTAAGTTAACATATGTGGAGTGCTTAGTACAGAAGCTGGCATGTAGCGAGTGCTGTGTAAGGGTTTGCTGTTATTGTTACTGTTCTTTGGGGTGGGCAGCAGAGCAGATGCCTGCTCTCTGCTTTACATCTCTGTTAGCACACCTGGGCAACCATCTCAATACAGGGAGTGGTTGGCCTTCTCCATGTTGCTTTCCTGGGGCAGAAATTTTGGGTTGCTGGTAATATTTAACTGAAACACTTCCACCTCATTTGAGGAACTTTAATTATGGAACATAATCACAGCTGTCTTGCCTCATTTGAAACACTGGGCAGGGAAAAATCTTTTTACTCCTCTTGTTATATGATAAAAATACTAAAACACAAGCAAACATACTTTCTAGATAAAGAAGGGACGGCTTGCATTAATTTTGCCAACATTAAAAATTTCTTTCCTATGTTCCATTTGCATTGTTTGCTTCCTGGGAATGAACACACAGATTCTTCATGAGTTCTTCTTAAGGGCATAAAAAGTAGCCACAGCCTGTCAATCCCATCAGTTTCCAAGTTGAAAGGAAAACTCATGCCATGAGGATAGCATCAGGTCCCTCCTCTGTGCTCCAAGAATGCCACATACTTAGCCTTATGTATGGAATTAAAACATTTTATAGAGCTAATTATACATGTACTAGGCTGGTTTTCCATGAGCTGCCAGGTAGGACTCATGATTTGAACAAAGACAGGAGGACTGTCCTCAGCATGAGTTGTACAGGTTACACATGGGTAGAATTTATGTGACACTTTCCAGACTTTACTAATAAAAGTAATGTGGGGTCTGGGCTTGGTGGCTCATGCCTGTAATCCCAGCATTTTGGGAGGCTGAGGCAGGCGGATCACCTGAGGTTGGGAGTTTGAGACCAGCCTGACCAACATGGAGAAACCTTGTCTTTTGTAAAAATACAAAATTAGCCAGGTGTGGTGGTGCATGCCTGTAATCCCAGTTACTTGGGAGGCTGAGGCAGGAAAATTGCTTGAACCTGGGAGGCGGAGGTCACGGTGAGCTGAGATGTGCCATCGCACTCCAGCCTGGGCAACAAGAGCAAAACTCTGTCTAAAAAAAAGGTAATATGGGGCCCTTGCTGAAATGTGAATAAAAATTCCTACAGAGGAGGCAATTCAGTGGGTCTGAGGAGGCCTGGGAATCTGAATTTCTACTCTGTGCCCAGGTAATTCTCATGCTCTGGCAAGTCTGAGAAATACTTGTAGAGTGCTTAAGAGCTCAGGCTCTAATCGCACTTGGGTTTGAATTCCGACTCTTTTGCTTCTTAGCTGTACTACATTGGTCAAGTTACTTCCCCAGTCTACACCTCACTCTTCTCATCAGCTAAACATGGATTATAATAATATGCCCTCAAAAGGTTGCTGCATGTTTCAATGAAAAAATGGATGAAAAATGACTTGCATAGCCTCAGACACACAACACATTCTAGAAATGACAACTCAATTCTCAGAATGACACTAAGGGGTAGTATTATTATAAAAATTGATCTTCATTTTGAAGATGGGAAAACTGATATACAGACAGGCTAACAAACTAGCTGAGGTCACACAGCCAATGAGCGACAGAGCTAGGCTTGAAATCCAAGCAGTTTCTTTTGAAGTGACTCATGACAGACTTGGGGAAAATCAGTGTTGGGAGGGAATGAAATGGGGCTTTGAGATACATGCTTTGCACACACATTGACCCTTTCCCTATAATGCATTGAGAATCTGAAATTGAATCCTAGTATTAGGCAATATATTAGGATTAGAGGGTTCTCCTCAAAGTCTGAAAGAGATAAATTTAGAGCTTAAAGAGAAGGTCTTCATGGAATAGAAGAAATATAAGGAACCAGTTTTTTAGGCTAATAACATAACTAATTTTTAAAGAAGTAAAAATTCCTATAGAGCAGACCCCTGAGAGTCTCTGAGGATAAGTGATGGATTGTGGAGTTGGCATCATTGAGGGTGACCAGACTTCTCAGGGCATGAACTTCCTTGTCATGACTTTATCCTTGAAGTTTCCAGGGTTCTAGTCCACACATAGTCAGCACTATATGAGAACTCTGTGGTAGTACAAATTTCAGAAAGCTTTTCATGGTAATGGCAGTGGAAAGGAAAGACAAGCAAGGATGTACACAAAATGTTTGCTTCTGACTGGAATAACAAAGGATAAAAATGACCTTCAGTGCTGACAAGAAATCATTGGATAAACAAACCATAGACTCAAACATATCTTTACAGCCATCAAAGAGCTGTAGGTGCAAAGAAATGTAAAATAAATAGACTCCAGACATATCAGTCCTTTTTAGGTAGACCAGGAGTGGAGGACACTTTCATATCAGGGGTTGGTTGTGCTGAGGTTAGGGGCATTGTGGGCAAAAGAGCAAGCCTGCCAGAGTCTTGGCTGGGATAAGAAGAAACAGCTAATTTTTTAATTTTTATTTTTTTTACAAATCTATGGCTGGCCTTTGGATTTGAATGTGGAGGAAACTTAAAAGGAAAGATGATCTACTCTGCCCAGTAATTCTCTCACATGGAAATCCTGTGTAAGAAACAGAGGTTTCAGGTAAAGCTGGAAAGCAGAAAGAAAGTTTGTGATCTTGCAGTCTTACAGTTTCAAAATCTTGGGAACTTGAAGTCTCATGGTCTCTCATTCTTGTGGTCTTGTAGTTTCCTGGCCCTGCAATTCTGAGGTTCCATAATATCATGCAATGCACTCTGAATAGTTTTGTGATTTCAGTTTTGAAGGTTTCAAAATCTTAAGGTCAGTCATTTGATGCTTTAGGGAGAGGCCTCAACTTATTTGAGTATCTGAAGACATATTTAATGGAGACTAACCAAAGCTGCAACTAAACATCGTTACCCCAGTTGCCTAACTAAAGCACACAATTTATATATTTTAGCCTCTACTATTATTTTATAAACAATATCTGGCATATAATTAAAAATTATAACACATATAAAGTGACAGGAGAATGGGAAGCATAGACAAGAGAAAAATCAGTAAGTAGCACTGATATTGAAATTAGCAGACAGGAACTTCAAAATAACTTTAATAAATACCTTTAAAAAGCTACATGAAAAGCTGAATATAATGAGTAAAAAGATGTGGGAATTTTAGAAATGGCATAAAAACTATAAAAGAGAACGAACTGGAAACTCTAAAATTTAAAAAATGAATACACCTTAAAAACATTCGCCATGTGGAACAGCAGATAATACATACAATGAAAAAAGGAACAGTGAAGATGAAGACATGCTATAAAAGCCATCCAAACAGAAGAAAAAAGTGAAAAAGGGTAGAAAGAAATAAACAGAGACTTAGTGACCTGTGGTATAGCAATAAGTGGTCTAAAATACAGGTAATTATAGTTCTATATAGGAGCAGAAGAGAGATAATGAGGCAGAAAAAGTTTTTGATGAATGTTGGCTAGAAATTTCAAAAGTTGATAGGAAACAACAACCCCAAAATCTAGGAATCTAAGCAAACCCTAAGCAAGATAAATTCAAATGAAAACGGACACATCATTTTCAAACCACTGAAAACCAAAGATAAAAACATCTTGGAAACATTAAGAGAACGATGGTGCAGTACATGCAGAATAACTGTTCCCAGTGACCATTGACTTACCCTCAGGAAAAAAATTGGGGCTCAGAAGACAGTAGAACAAACCTTTAAAGCATTGGGGAGGGGGGGAGCTGTCAATACAGAATACTATGTCCTTCAAAAATATCCTTTAAAAATAAAGGCAAAATTAAGGCACTTTCAGATTTTAAATACACATACACACAAAAGTTAATTGATAGCAGGCTTGCATTACACAAAATGCTAAAGGTATTTCTTAGGCTGAAAGAAAATGATACTAGATAGAAACTCAGATATGCAGAAAGGAATGAAGAACTTCAGGATGGTAAGTGTGTGGGTTAATAAAATATAAAATACTACTTTTCTCTCAATTAAAAAATTTTGATCATTTAAAGTCAAAATTATTACATTGTCTTGTGGGATTTTTAACATATGTCAATGTAAATAATGTATGAAAGTCATAAGATGAAGAATGAGGATGGATGTGGGTGTGGTAATTTTCTATTTCTGCTTAACAAATTTACCACAAATGTGGTGGCTTAAAATATCTCAAATCTATTAGCTCACAGTTTAGTAGGCTGGAAGTTCAGCATGGTTCAGCTGAAGGCCAAAATCAAGATGTTGGCTAGGCTGGGCTTTTATTTGGAGGCTTTAGAGAACAATCTACTTACAAGCTCATTCAGTTTGTTTGTGAAATCCAATTCCTTATGGTTGTAGCCTGTTTATTCATTGGCTGTCGGCAAAGGGCTGCTCTCAATTTCTAAAGGCTTCCCATGTTTCTTGGCATATGGTCCACTCCATCTTAAACCAGCACTGGAACTTCAAATTCCCCTCGTACTTCAAATCTCTAATTGTCTTTTTTACTACTAGCCAGAGAATACTCTCTGCTTTCAAAAGACTTACCTTATGATTTAAGCCCACCTGGGCAATCTCAGTATTTTAATATGAACTGACATGAACTGACTTTGGTCTTTAATTATGTCTATAAAATCCCTTCACAGCAGTACCTAGATTAGCATTTGATTGAATAACTAGGGAATAGGAGTCTTAGGGCCATCTTTAAAATTATGCCTATCATAGTAGATAAGAGGATCTATATTATTGCAAGATTTATATATTTAACATGAAATGGTACAGTATTATCTCTAAATAGACTGTGAAAAGTTAAGGATGTATATTATGTTTCTTACAGCAATCATAAAAATTATAATGCAAAGAGACATAGTCAAAAAGCCAGAGAAGTATTCTAAAAATTATTTAATTAATCCAAAACAAAAGCAGGAAAGAAGGAGCAGAGGAACAGCAAGCAGAGGAGACAGACAGAAAACAAATAGCGAAACAGCTAAACACTGTTCAGAAATATTAGTGAACCATTGATACAATGATATAAATGAATCCTCAAATTTATCCATAGTAAACCTCAAAAAAGACCACATTCTGTATAATTTCATTTATATAAATTGCTAAAGTACTAAATATAATCTATGGAAAAAAACAACAACAACAGTTGTTGCCTTGGGGAGGGAGGCAGAGATTTTTCTGGGAAGTGACACAAGGGAATTTTCTGGAGTAAAGTAATGTTCTGTATTTTGAAAGAGGTTTGGGTTGCACTTGTGTACACATATGCCAGATAAAATGATGCACTTAAGATTTGTGCATTTTGTCCTATGTAAATTTTACTTCAAAATTTAAAAAATGTGAATACTAACTATAGTTATGATACACATGCTAAAGTATTTATGGTAAAATTTACTTATGTCTGAAACTTATGTAAAAATAAGGTGAATTGATGGAGAGATGGATAGATAACAGATAGGTAATAAAACAATTATAATCAAATGCCAGTCATAGAATCTAAGTAGTTAATATGCAGTGTAAAATTATTTCAACTTTCCTGTATGAAAGCTTTAATGAGAAAACATTAGTTAAAAAAAAGATAAAATAAAATATTTTCAGATAAATGAAAGCTGAGAGAATTTGTTGCCAGCACATCTGAAGTACAAGATGTACTAAAAAAGTTTTTCAGGTGGAAGGGAAATGTTGCCAGATTGAAATCTATATTTGTAGAAAGGCAAAAAGATCAATGGAAAAGGTAAATAGAAAATATGATTTTTATTTATTTTCTATGTTACTTAAATTCAGTGGATAATTTAAAGCAAAAATGCTAAGAGTGGACTGTGGCATTTAAAATATATGTAGAAGTAAAATGTACAACAGTAATACAAAGGGCAGGAGATAGTGTAAACAGAATTATACTTTGTAAGTTTCTTCATTATAATGAAGTGGTATAATATTTATTCCAGGCAGACTAAGGCAAAAATGCATATTTTATTTTGGTGGGCAAACAGAAGACAATAAAAGCAGTTATAGCTAAAAAACCAATAGAGAAGATAGAATGTCAAACTAAAAAACAAATGTTTAATTAACCCCATAAAGTTAGTAACAGAGGAAGAAAGAACAGAAAAAAAAAGTAGAAAATAAGAATTATATTAAATATAAATGGACTAAACATGCTGTTTAAAAGGCAGCGATTGTCAGATTGGATAAAAAGGCAAGACCCAACCCTATACTGTTTAAAAGATACACAGAGACACAACAGGTTGAAGTAATAGGAAGAAAAATAAATACTATGCAAATACTAAGCATAAGAAAATTGGTGTTATACCAGTTTATAACTGATAGACTATATTAAAATCACACAAGGAGCATTATTAGAGTTAAAAATGGTCATTTCATAGTGAGAGGCTAAAATTTGGTCTAAGTATTTTTATAAAGAATTCTGAATTTCAGGCAGGTTGATGAACATTTGCCTAAAACACCTGCTTTGTGTTTGAGGCTTCTATTTTTTTCTCCCCTTCCTTTCATTTATCTGTTTCCTCTTTAATATTATTCATTTGCTGTAAAGGATGTTTTTCATTTTTATTTGTTGAAAAGCTTTGCAAAAATTTAAAATCAATATTAAAGAATTATCTATAGTTCCTGCTCCTAACAATGTATCTGCCTTCTTTTTATGTTGTCTCTCTGTAGTCCTGATCCATATGCATATGTAGTTTTTATAGCTGAAGTTATAGCATAAAAGTAGTTTTGTATTCTGGTTGTCCACCAGTCACTTTGTTTCAGTAAAACACTTTGTTTATATTGCATGTAATTATTGCAAGATTTTTCAATCTTGGCAGTATTTATATTTAGCACTAGATAAGTATCTATTGTGGGGGGCTGTCTGGTGCATTGTAGGATGCTTAGCAGTATCCCTGACCTATACCCACTAGATTCCAGAAGGCCCCAATCCCCCAGGGGTGACAATCAAAAATGTTTTTAGGCATTGCCAAATGTTGTCTGGGAGTTAAAATTGTCCTTTATTTAGAACCATTGAATTCTAGGAATCATTTTTATTGGCTGCCTAATATTATATACATTTAGTTGATGACTCATATGTTGCCAAATTATTTCCTATTCCTGGACATCTATATCATCTCCAACATTTTATCTGTCTAAATTCTACTACAGAGGCATGCTATTTCTTTTATACTATTTATTTCCTTTAGGCTAAATTATTGGAAGTGGGATGTGTGGGTTAAAGGGCATTTAACCATCTTTTTGGGGCCCCAGAGGAGAAGAATGATCCTCAGAGTCATCCAAAGCTCAGGCTTTCCATGATCTCATACCCTAAATTTGTCCCCTGCTGATATAAATTGCAAGAATCATTTAGTACCTATCTGCGTCACTGAGAAAAGTGCTCAGTGACTTACACGTTTTAGTGCTGGGTCAACAAATTTGTTATCTGAGGTATAAATTACTGCAATGATCCATAAATCAGGTCCATATTGCATAAGTCAAAAGACACTGACGATGGGAATTTAAGAATACTAATTTATAAAATGCATTATGATAGATTGGGCCATGCAATAAAGGAAAACTGTGGCACATCCATCATTGATTCCTCACATGAGGACATACTAGATGCCTAGGCTGGCAGGGATGGTGCTGGGAAGTAATTTAATGTCAATAGACTCTGTATGGAAGAGAAATGTGAGAAAATGTTAGTAGTTCTTACAAAACAGAGATTGCTGATGTATATTTTAATTTTCAAGAAACTTGTAATGTATAGTTTTCCTTTCTTGTATTTTTTCCTCCAAGGTGTCTGGTGTCACTAGATGTGTAGTTGAAACATGGATTTGGAAAGTAGCCAACTTCTTTCTGCCTCTTGTGCATGCTGCTTCTTCAGCCCAGAATTCTCTTTGGTTCTCTCTCCTCTCCACTACTTTACATTCATACTCCTGTTGTAAGTTTGCATGACCCTTCCTTAGGACCCCCTTCCTTGACACCCCCAACTGGATTAGGTCATCCTTTTGTGGGCTTCTGGAGCTCTCAGCTCTCCTTCATGGCTTATGTCTTGATTCACACTGATTGTTCATTTATTCTCCTGTTCTACCTGGCTAGAGTGTCTGCTCCAGAGGGAAAACAACAGTGTCTGTCTTGTCTTCTGCTGTACTCCAGCACCTAGTGGATTGTCTGGTGCAGAGTACACATGCAAGAGTATTTCTGGGCTAAATGAATAAACAAGAGAAAAGAGGATCCCTCAGTTGGGGGCTAGGGGCTTGGACCCTGTTTCTGGCAGATGCTGAGTCAGTGATGTGAGGGCAGTAGTTTCTAAATAAACATCCTGATGGTTTTATGTGAACTTATCAAATTTTCTAATAAAAAGCATGCTGGTGGTTAGATACGTTTGAAAAAGTTGCATACTTAGTTCCTGTCTAGGAGGGCTGAGATGCACATTACTATAGCAAACGCTCTGCAGGATATTTAGTTAACACTGTTAAATATTTTTTAAATGAGATCGGTTTCTGATATAGTTTAGCTGTGCCCCCACCCATATCTCAGCTTGAATTGTATCTCCCAGAATTCCCACATGTTGTGGGAAGACCCCGGGGAGGTAATTGAATCTTGGGGGCTGGTCTTTCCCGTGCTATTCTCATGATAGTGAATAAATCTCATGCAATCTGATGAGTTTATCAGGGGCTTTCACTTTTGCTTCTTCCTCATTTTCTCTTGCTGTTACCATGTAAGAAGTGCATTTTGCCTCCCGTCATGATTTTGAGGCCTCCCCAGCCATGTGGAACTGTAAGTCTAATTAAACCTCTTCACCCCCACTGCCATCTCGGATATGTTCTTTGTCAGCAGTGTGAAAATGGACTAACACAGTTTCCAAATGGAAGAGGCTGTCTGGGTTGTGAGTTTTGCTGAATCAGGCCACCATTCATGGATGAGTACAGATCTATTAGGTGTTGCATGGGCTCCCTGTGCTGGACAGGTTGATGCCAGGGACATAGGCTGCATAACCCTTTCCTATGAAGAGATGATATCTTCTCGATGATACACATTCTTACCTATAACTGGGATGTTAGAACTCTCTGGCAGCACAAAACAAGAATTTTTCTCCAATCACAGGCTTCAAACATGCTCTGTTGTTTTTCTCTTTCCTACTCCTTGACAACAGTTCGGGCAGATCTTGTAATGTGGTCCCTTCAGCTATAATGATGGTCATTTTGACAGCTGAGATTCACGTTCAGGCAGCAAATGGCCCTTGGAGTCAAATTGCAACTTCAGCCTCCCTCTCTTTCCCATCTAAAGCATCTCCCTCCCCCCAGCTCAGCCTGGCCTGTGTGTAACTCAGGTCTTCTTCCATTCTGTCTTCATCATTAGGATTTTTGTGGGATGGGCAAGAGAGGGAGAATTTGAAGAAAGCGGCCAAAGTCCCTGTATGTAATGAGCTTTGCTGTCGTGGTTCCCTCTTACTCACAGGCTATGGATGGTTTTTAGTGCCAGGGAGGAATATGCTTGCTGTCTTGCAGGTACATGTGTGGGCTTTTCAAAAGCCTCTCAGGCGGGGGTCTCCTTACCACCCAGATCCCTGGCCTCCTGGTGAGGTACTCCCTGCCTGACCTCTTTTGGCTCCTGTCCCCAGCTTTTGCCCACAACAGTCTCTCCCTGTTGGGGCCCCTTGGCTTATGGGAGGTACACTGTTGCTTCTTTAAATTCTGTAACTCTCTTTCCTCATGGTCTGCTCTGCTCAGCCTCCTACCCTCAGAATTCTCCAGCTGAGATCCAGGTGACTATGCCTTCTCTCTCCTAAAGTACAGGCAACTCTTGTCCAGGTCTCTCAAGAAGAGTCTCCTCCACATTCTTTACCAGGACAGCCTTGAGACAGGACAGGGATTTCTGCAGCTCGGCAAGCATCTGGCTGGAGAGGAAGGCCACTCTCCCTTTCTGCAGCATCTTCCATCTCTCTACAAGCCCTTCTTATCTGGCCTGGGTTGAACAGAAACACTCATCTCCTGACCCCTTTCATAGCCATCTCCCCCAGGGACTCTTTCTCTCATCACTGACCTCCTTTGACTTTCTAGTCTGTGTATAAGGAGAGGGGAGTAGTAGCACAGGCTCATAGGACACCACTTGGCTGTTTCTTAATAAGCATTTGGTACTCTCTTTATAATTAGGGACGTTTAGCACTAAAACCCTCAGCCATGGGGCTATGATTCCGAGCCAAGCAGGAACATCTCATTCACCCTTCTGTCTACACACAGGTGAATGGAAAGCATCAGAAAACACATGGCAATGGACTTGACTTGGGGATCTTTGCTCTGCCCATTAGATGTTCAGAGATAGGAAAGGACAGCAGGCTGAAGTCTGTAACTGCAGGAGTTGGGGTCTTAGCTGAGCCTTGAGGGATTTTTTAAACTTGAAAAATTGCATTATAAAAGTTGTACATGCTCCTTATACAAAACAGCCACAAATAGAATCAAACTTCCTTCCCTCCAGTCTTGCTTCTCTAGGATAAATCTCATGATAATTTGCTCTGTATATTTTCTGCTTTTTAAAAAAAGGGGCATATAAATGCACATATCCAAACCACAAAGCACACAGATGTTTTTCAAGAGCTCCCCATGTGTATTGGCTTGAAGGATTTCAGTCATTTTCAAATATTTGCATGCTTCCTGTCCCTGACCTGGAGAGACAGGGCTACCATGGATGACTATGCAGGCTACGCTCTGTCCAAGAGTGCCTCGCTGAGGGGTTGAGTGGGCCTGAGAACCAGCCTGTGTTCTGCTGCCCAACCACACACCCTGGCTATGTGTGTTTGGGGAAGAGGCACCGGAGGGAGGGAGCCCTTTTTCCTACAGCAAAGGCTCTGGCTTTTTGAAAAAGTTCCAGATTAGTGAAATCAGAGGAGGAAACTGACCAGTGTAATGCTGTAGCAAGGCTATAGTGTACCCAAGGCCATGTGTGCAAAGAAGCAGGTGGAATCTACACCAAAGACACATGAGCTGTGAGGCCAGGGACCTCTGGTAACTCAGAAGAACACATGCTTCTGCCCTCTGGAAGCTGACAGTCCAGGAATGGAGGAAGTCACACACCTGAGAAAAATGTGAACCAAAGTCAAACAGAGTGTGGGATGCAGCTGGTATCTTAGATCTATGCTTCTGTCTGGGGATATGCTCTTCCAGGTTTTCTGATGGTCAGTGTCACTGCCCTGCTCAAAATCCTTCACTGGTGTGTCTTCCATCACCTTCGGGAGAAAGAAAACCCAAACATTTTTGCAGGACAGGTGAGGAGAGACCATTGAGATCTGACCCTTGCCCCTAACACCAGCCTCATTTCCTGACCCTGAGTGATTCCAGGATCCTCTCCCTGACATACACGTGCTTTCCCATGGCTCTGCAGCCTCTAGCCTTTGCACATGTTGCCCTCTCAGTCTGGATGCCCTCATGCCCACCTGCCCCAGGTGCCCCTTTCTCTGTCTGGCTAGCTCTGACTTAGTTCCTAAGTAGTGATGCCCAGGTAGTTTGAAAATTTCCTTCCAAAGGCCATCTTTAATCTTCCTTGTAGTTGAAGTGGAGTTGGGAGCAGTACAGCTGGTGATAGACTCTCTCCTATTCATTCATTCCTAAAACTTCACAGGCAGACAGAAGTGAGAAAGGAGGTCCAGACAGTCCTGCCTCTATCTTAGAGAGGGAGGTCTTCAGAAAGACATATTGAGTCTTTGTACAAATTAAACTTTACATGCAGTGACAAACCATTACATGCTCTGCTGAGGTAGAAAATGGCATTTTTTTCTAAGATCTGTTATGTTTGAAAGTTATTTGAATAATAGTATACTTGTACATCCAAATCAATTTCTTGTTAGAATAACTCTACTTTTGAAATATAGTCTTTCAGGACACACATATTTAATCCTGATGGAATATCATTTCATTTTCTGACACCATTCAGCTTCAGTGTTCAGTTGTAGTTGAAATTAACATGAACAAGCTCCTAATTGTGTTTTGTGAATCAAAACCTAGAAAAAAAATTTAATCTTCCTCAAAAAGAAAATATATTTCACATATATGGTGACTTCTGGGTACCGTGGAAAGCCTGAGGTTACCTCAATCAACTGAGTGGGTTAGACCTTTTGTGCCAGTGTTTGCTGCAAGTGATGGATGAATTTTCTTTCCTGAGGAATGTGGATGATGAAAAATAGTGACCTCTTTGCTTTTCACAGGGCGCTTCCATCTGCGTGTGCTGCCCCCATCTTCTGATTTGTAAAATTCATCAGGTGTGCACTCCTCTAATGGCTACTCCAACGAAAACAGTAAAAACCCATCAAGCCAGACCAAGGGGAGCAACCTACTTACATCCAATTGTGTTAACTTTCCACAAATGTGCTTTTTGTGCCCTATTCTCTGCTGTTTTTGATAGATGATGTAGGGAGCTGATAGGTGCAACTCTCTACAGTATTTATTGTAGCTCATTGGTGAGGATATTGACACTAAATCAGTGGACTCTGTTTGAAGAACCACATGAAAAATTGAAGGCTTATATACAAGAAAGGCATTGTTTCATCCAAGAAACGACTATGCTTGATTTTCCACGGACAGATTCAAATTTGTAATTGATTGTCTTCCTTCGGCTGCCAGGGATCTCAGAGCCATATTTGCAGTCCAGCCTTTTACCCGTGTCTGACCCTGTGAACCCCATTATTTGTGTATACTGTCTTTTGATTCATCTTTCTGCTTTCTTTACACTTCTTTCTGATGTTTATTGGATCTATATTTATATCCATATCTCTAGATCTAGCTCCTTTTATCAAGCACACAGAATGAGTGGAACTTGACAAGGGGCTAGCAGGAGACAAGTATTTATGTGTATTTATTCTTTTTCACCACCATCCCATCAGACTTGCTCTGTGGACCATTCTTCCTCGCATCCTAAATGAGATTGCTACACATTTCCATAACTTTTCCTGTCAATCTTAGGTAAAAACATTCTTTGTTCACTTTCAATCACAAAAGCAGCCTCATCCTAATAGTTTCAATGTTCACTTCTGAGCAGTAACAAAAATTCAGAATTTCCTTCAAGACTCAACTTCTCCAGCTGTGAGCCTACTTGGATGGGAAACTTTGTTGAGTGGGGCCACTGAGGATACAGCCAGCATCGACAGCCAGCCTCTGTTTTTCCCTGAACTGCTCTTCTAGCCTTCTCCATCCTCTTTTCCACACTGCCCCTTGCTCCTACTGAGTTGGATGGACAAAAAGGGTAGGAAAGTTCTCACCTGCTGAGGTTGCCTTCTCCTTAGACAGAAGGCAGTTTTGATCTTTTCAAAATAATCCATCTGGCTTCCACAGTGCAGCCCTGGGGCTAAAACTCAGGACACACCTCCGTCCAGCTGTGGGTGGAAGGCAGTTTGCTCCCAGGTTGTTTCAGCCAGCTTCTCATACATTCCTTTACACTTAGGTGGTGTAGCAATCTCTGTGCCTGTGACACACCAAAGACACAGGTCAAGCTCCACAAATGTTTTTCGTAATACTCTTGCATTTTTCTGACTTCACAGTTTGGCCATGAGCCGGTTCATCAGCCGGGAAAGAGAAGAGCACTTAAGAGTGCCACTCAGGAGGGTTCAGTGAAGGGACTGTGGACGGCAGTGTGGGTAGGGCAAGGCAAAAGATAGTGAGACTCACGGACAATAGCAGCATGCCCTGAAAGGGTTGGGAGAGGAAATAGTAAACCGGATGTGAAAGGCCACTGGATCGGTGTGGTGGCTGAGAAGAGCCATCCAGAGCCAGAGCAGTGGCCAGGTAGGGATGCGTTATGAGTTGAACTGTGTCCCTCCAAAGATATATTGAAGTCCTAACCTCTGGTACCTGTGAATGTGGCTTTTCTTTGGGGTGGGAGGGGAAATAGAGTCTTTGTGATAAAATCAGGTAAAGATGTAGCCATATTAGATTAGGGTGGTCTCTGATCCAATATGATTGGTGTCCTTATAATAGGAGTAGAGACAGATTCAGACCCAGAGAGGGGAACACCATGTGGACATGGAGGCAGAGGTTGGAGGGACGCACCTACAAGCCAAGGAGCACCGGGGATTGCAGCAGCCGCTGGAAGCTGGGAGAGAGGCACAGAGCAGGTGCTCCCTGAGAGCCGCCAGCAGGAGCCAACACTGCCACTACTGTGATTTGAAACCTCTGGCTTCCGGAACTGTGATAGAATACATTTCTGTTGTTTTAAGCCATCCAAGTCTGTGGTAATTTATTATGGCAGCTCTAGGAAACTAATACCACTGTGGGATAAAAAATTTTTCTCAACTCTGTCCCCCTGTCTTCTCTCATTATGATGCCTATCACTGGCTGGACCCAACTGGAAGCTGGAGAGCAAGGGAGCTGTGATGTGGTCCCTGCAGGTCAGCTTCTGGGTACAATGCAGAGAAGAGAATGGATGGAGGGTGACTGTGAATGGAGAATAATTCAGGCTTCCATCTTCTTCAAGTTCAGAGTCAGGCGGAAGATGAAATGAAAGCCTCTGGAGAAACTGCTGTCTCGATCCCTCTTTTCCACCCCTTTCATCTGGTTCTGTTGTGAGCACAGGCAGGCTGCGAACACAACTTGTTCCTTAAAACTGCGTCTTGGATCAGAAATCGACTTTCCCAGGAGAACAATGTTATAAACAGGCAAGGAGTGGTATATGCATGCTGAGGAAAGAGATGATGTACAAGTTAAAAGGCTGGAGAACAATAAACATGAAAAGCAGTTCAACGCCATTTGTAAGCAGGCCAACTCAAGCAAAATTAACGCTGAAACAAATTAATTGTTACCCTCAGGTTGGTACAGAAGGACGCAATGGCTGGCTCCCAGGGCTGGTGAAGGCAGTGGGGAAGGAGGCTCACCCTCTACTGCTGCTTGCAGGGCTGGCTGTGGATTCGGTGAGGTGTAAAGAGCCCAGCACAGTGCTGGCTCCCTTTCTCTTCCTGCTCACCTCCTTTTCTGACATCTGCAACAGGCATTGTAAAGAATAAGACAGGGGGCTGAGCATGGTGGCTCACTCCTTTAATCCCAGCGCTTTGGGAGCTGAGGCTGGTGGATCACCTAAGTCAGGAGTTCCAGACCAGCCTGACCAACAAGGGGAAACCCTATCTCTACTCAATACAAAAAATTAGCCCGGCATGGTGGCGTACACCTGTAATTCCAGGTGCTTGGGAGGCTAAGGCAGGGGAATTACTTGAACCTGGGAGGTGGAGGTTGCAGTGAGCCGAGATTGTGCCATCACACAACAGTCTGGGCAACAAAAGCAAAACTGTGTCTCAAAAAAAAAAAAAAAAAAGACAGGGAAAAGTCAAGGTTCATCATCAATTTCTCAGTGCTGTGTAGTATTATTTGCATAAACCTTCCCATTCACTGATGGAAACCCCTGGAGTGTTCATGCCAAGCATTTTTAGCAGTACACATACCTGGGGCAGATCAAGTGCTGTCATGAGAAAATTGACTGCATTAAGTCACACAGGTCTTAAGAAAGTGGAAGGGCAGTGTGAGGACTGATAGCTAAGAACAACATTTGTGCCTTATGACAATCACCTCATCATTGTAATCCCATTGGGGAAGCCTATACACATTTGACTAGTGTAGCTGCAGTGTGTGTTCTGCCCATAACTCTTCAGATATTTTCACCATTTCCACCTGTGCCAGCCGGATGTCTGCTAGCCAATACATTCATCTTTATTGTGGTCTGCCCTCAGAGTACAGAAAACCCCTTTGTCCCTGTGCACAGCCAGGTGGAAGTGCGTATGATTTAATCACCCCACTAGGGTCAGTCCTTAACCATTGATGAGTGGTTTATGAATGTTGGGCAAGAGTGTCCTAGCTCCCTGGCCAAAATAATTCTGGACCATATTTTGTGCTATTTACCTGAGCTTCCCCATAGGATGAAGCTTTAATCTTCCACTGTTGTAGTTGGCTGAATAGTGGTTGCCTTCCCCTCCCATACCACTTGGCCTCCTTCCCAGCCCTGTTCCTTGCACCTCCCTATAGGTGGCTTGTCCTCAGAAATTTGGCTCAAAGTCTGCTTCTGGGGCAATATAAACTAAGACAAGTGGCAAGCTAGGCCTCCTTAGCCCATGTTTTCCAGATACACATTTGGGAGTCAGGGACTGGGCTAACCCTGGCCACGTGCTCCTTGTTTTTTTGTGTTAATCCATCACTAACAGTTGCACAGCTCATGCATAACATCCACATAATGAAATCGTGTCTCTAGCAAGGGTTGATCAGTATAAGTTATTAACAGCTATTAAATAATCTTATTATGCTCAGTTAACTACAGCAGAAAGTGGGGAACTAAGATTAAGTGACTTGTCAGGATCACACAGTAGGTGAAGGAGCCAGATTTCAAACCCAGCACCTATATTTCAAATCCCCACTTGTAATGACTGTACATATTGTACCCTTAATAGAATGATGCCCACTCTATTGTTTTGTGTCAAACCTTATTGCCACTCTTCTTGTAAGTCTTTTGTGTCATGTAAGTGAACATGGAAATAAGCACAAAGGCCCAGGGGGATGCAGATGGCCAAGTGAGAGGGAGGCCAAGTAGGCAGAGCTCTCTAGAGTTCCCAACCCTTTTCAACCAAGAAATTCCGTATTTATATGTGATATGGGTAAGTTCTCCATAAGATGTCACAGGGTAGTGGGAAAGTGGCAGCCACCAGGATGGTAAGACATGACCTGGTTTGCATTGTAGCTTTGTGGGGACTCAGGTGTGGAAATAGAGTCTTTGGATGGGGCTGTGGGATCAGTAGGAAGCCATAGGAGGAGCAGGAGATAAGATAATTTGTACCAGAGAGCAAGGGACATTCAGAGCAAGAGAAGCTGGTGGGTTTAAGAGATATTTTGGATATAACATTTCAAATACAGCACTTTCAAATTCTTGGCTTCCGCCTTGTTATAGAATTGTGTTCTCTTGCTTTTAATTTGAGGTCCTCAGACTTCAGATAAGTTATGATATAGCTTATTGATCAAAGGAAGAAAGTCCTGTTACAAAATGCTTCTTTGAACTGGGGGTGGGGAAAGGATGGGTCCCAGTTCCTCAAAATTGTCCCAACTCCACCAATGCATTGGGCAGAGTTTTCTCCCCCATGCTGAGTCCTGCTGCCATTCTTAGGGACATTAGCATCCTTGCGGTGGTCAGTTCCATGCTCTGCCCCCTCAGAATCCTGGTCTCCTCAACTCAGGAAGCCTTTATCTCTCCACTTCAGCTGTCTATTCCTGTGGTCATACCCTTGTGATCACTTTGGTCTCCACTCTGGCATCACAGACTACAATAATACTCTGTCCACACCTTGCAGTTGTCTGTCACTCCCCTGGGTTCCCCTCACAGCATCTGCTGTTTGTCTACATTGAGATTTCTAATTCCTTAATCCATCTATTATCTTTGTATTTGCTCACTTCCCTCTCAATCTAGTCCTGACCTTGGGGCCTGTCATCTCAATGTCTCTTGCCCTACCCACACTGCCGTCCACAGTCCCTTCACTGAACACTCTTTTGCCAACAGCTTCACTCCCTTGACCTAATCTGCCCATCAGTGCCACCCATACTTCCACACAGGGTCGGCCTGGCTCTCCACCTTCTCTACTCTTGCCTGGGCTGCTGCTAAACATGGCTGGGCACAATGATGCAGTGTTGCTGACTGAGTCACCAGAAATTCATGATCCGATATTTGAGTTAGGTGCTTGATTCTGCCTGTAAAGAACATGTGCCCTGAGCAGTGTTCTCCCCCAATACTCTCAAAAACTCTTGCAGTCTCTCCCCTCTCTTCAGCCTCCCATGCCAGCACCTCTCCTTTCACTACTGGAGGTTGACATGATCTCCTACTGATGCTCAGAAGAGGATTCTCTGTTTTTTTTTTTCTCCTTTTTTTTAAAAATTATACTTTAAGTTCTGGGTTACGTGTGCAGAACATGGAGGTTTGTTACACAGGTATACACATGCCATGGTGGTTTGCTGCATCCATCCCCTGTCATCTACATTAGGTGTTTCTCCTAATGTTATCCCTCCTCAATCCCTCTACCCCCTACTATCCCTCCCCTAGGCACCCCACCCTCCATCAGGTCCTGGTGTGTGATGTTCCACTCTCTGTGTCCATGTGTTCTCATTGTTCAACATCCACTTATGAGTGAGAACATGTGGTGTTTGGTTTTCTGTTCTTGTGTCAGTTTGCTGAGAATGATGGTTTCCAGCTTCATCCATGTCCCTGCAAAGGACGTGAACTCATCCTTTTTTGTGGCTACATAGTATTCCGTAGTGTATATGTGCCACATTTTCTTTATCCAGTCTATCATTCATGGGCATTTGGGTTGGTTCCAAGTCTTTGCTATTGTAAACAGTGCCGCAATAAACATACGTGTACATGAGGATCCTCATCCAGCAAAGGATTCTTGTCCTACCGTCCACAACCACCTACACCCCTGCCCAGCTCTGTATCCTTCTATCTGGATGTTTTCACTCACTGCAGCTGGATGTTTTCCTCTCTCAGAGTTTGCATATTTTGTTCCCTCTACCTGACTAACACCACTCATTCTTCTCACCTTGGAAGAGCCCTTTGATCACCCTCCACTCCCCACTTCTCATTAGCTTGGCAAGTCTCCTTTTCAGTTACTCTGTTTCTGAGGTCTTACCTTATATGTTGAATGATTTTATTGGCTCAAGGCATGAAGGCAGTGGGGGCCAGGGCAGGGGTGAGAATTGGGTCTCCTGAGTCCCCTATTTTACTCCTGCAACAGGTTAGGCTCTGCTCCAAATTACCACCTGATGCTTCTTAAAAACCTTGGCTGTTGAGGAGAAATTGAGTTTCTCAATTGTTGTTAACACTGACCTTTTAAATACAGCCCAGAAAGAAGCAAAGAGGATTCATCTCTTGATTTCAACCCTGTGAACCTCAGCTGCAGAATTGTGTTTGGGGAGCTTGTTCTTAGTAAGCCTATTATAAAAATAATACAGCTACATAATTGTAGGGGGAAAATGAAATTTTATTCTTTCTGTGATGGCCTTGAGGGAAAATAGAAGCACAGAGAAAATTCTCTACTTAGGAAAATAACCAGAACCTCCCCTACATGCCATGTAATTTAGTTATGAGGTACCTTGAAAAAAAAAAGAGATATGTTTATCTTAAGCCCCTGAAGAAATATCTTCATGGAGAGATTATCCTAGTGAAATTTATTTTGAGGAATTATTTAGAGAACATCAGTTTTTACTACCCATTAATCAGATTTCATTTGCTGTTACTTTGGTTTGTCTTTAGTTACGCGCAATTATTTTAAGACTGCTGATTGCCTGCTATAAAGAATTGGATTTTTATGTTATAAAAACATTCCAAATGATTTATTGGCCTAAACACTAGCCCAAATGCTGTTGAGGAGTACTGGGAGAATTCTGGGAGGCAAATCACTTTAAAGTCGATTGGGCTTGGTCTGGGCTGTGACAAAGAAGGATGAAAATGGTGCTGCGCAGGAGGTGTGCTTCAGAGGTGGAACATTTCTCAAGTGTGACAGCAGTTTTAAAGGTAGTAGTGGGGTGGGTTGAATCTCTGAGCATGATGAAAGCCTGCTTTTGGGGAGACCAGATGCCATAGCCTGCTGGAAAGAGTGCTATGCACTCACCCCCACCAGCTCCTCTGGGCCTCCTTCAGCTTCTCTCCCAGGGCTCCAGTAAGAGCTCAGATAAAAGGGAAAATCCTTACATGTCCCCAGAGCAGTTCTCTCTGGCAGAAATTATGCCCCTGTTTCCCAGAGTCAACATCAAGACAGACCTGAAGGGCAAGCAGACATGAGGGTTGGATCCATTCATCTACAGTTTGATCTGATTTTTAATGGTGGGACCTTGAACAAGTCATTTTAATGCTCCAAGTCTCTGTTTTCTCACCTGTGCAATGGGAAACATAAGAATACTTTCACTTCCTAGAGCTGTCATGAGGAATCAATGAGACACTGCATATACAGCATATAGCCCAGTGCATGGCCCCTAATAGATACTCAGCACAGGCAATTATTGCTTTTATCTATTAAGTGGGCTAATAATTCCCATCTCAGATTGCTGTTGTAATGATTAATGACATAATTTAGGTGAAGGACTTAACACAGTGTTGGACACACAACACGTTCTTTCTATAGGGTAGCCATTAACATAAGTATCAGTAACTGTGTTCGGGAATGTTCTTGTCCACCTTCCTGAGCTCACCTCTGCCCATACTCCTCCTCATTCATGTGCCACAGCTACCCTGGCCTCTGTCTGTCCCCCGACTCTCCAGGCTCACCCATTTTCCCCTTGCCTGTCCCTTGCATGTGGACGCAGTGGCTCCTCCTTATTGCTCAGGTTGTAAGTCGAAAGTCTTTTCTACAGATATCACCTGGGTTAAAGAGCCTCCACTGCCAACCTGTCCACCACCCACTCACCACCCAAGTCATGTCCATCCCCTATCCCACGTGATGGAGCATGTGCCATCATTGATTCATTTACTATCTCTTTTCTCCTACTAGACTGGATGTTCCATGACAATGGGGATCTCCCTTATTCACTGCTGCTCCCCAGGACACAGTTCAATGCTTAGTAGAGATCAGGTGCTCAAAAAAATACCTTCCTCACCTTCACCTTGTTGAGTCCCTATTGAAAGTCTCTTCCCTGCCAATCCGCCACCCCTGGAAACTTATTTTGCAGTCAATATCTTGGAGCTTTGGGAATGCTTTGTATTCCCTGGAACAGGCCATATAAGAAACTTCAGAACACTAGGCACTAAGAATGTGCAGGAAAAAAATCTCCCCAAGGATAAGAGAGGCTGAATCTGCAAGCAGGGCTTATGAAGATTGAGTTGGATAGAAGAGGGAGTTCCATCTTCCAAGAGGGAGGCAGTGGCAGCTAGATCCTCCTGGGGTACCCTCCTGCCCAGAGAGAGGGGAGAGGAAGACCCCCTCACTTCCTGGGCATGCATGCTGTGAATTACAGTGAACAGCAACATCATTGGATGCTTCTGGCCTGGGACCTGGCTCCAAGCGTTGGGGTCCTTCAGCAGGGGTGGGAGAGAGGGGTAGAGATGCAGGCTGCATCTATGGAAAGACAATGTGTGAGCCTCAATGGTGATTCGGTCTACAAGATGTGCATGGCCTCATGGATAAACCAGAGTGTGGGAGAGACAGGAGAGAAGGAAACAGTATTGGAGGGTGACCAAAATAGTCAAAACAGAAGAACCAGGGGAGAACAAGCTGTATCTCTGCGTTTAATGGGTACAGGACACCAATCCATCCATCCATGCATCCATCCATCCAAATACTTACTGATCTTTTCCTCTTTCCCTCCCTCCCTTCTTCCCTTTGTTCCCATCTTTCCTCTTTTCTTTCTTCTCCCCATCACTTAGCCTTAGCGTCAATCACCTGCTGGCTGCTGGGGGCATAAAGAAGTGCCTAATCCAAACACTTAATGAGTGAATTGAAATGGGGAGGGGTAGATAAGGTCAAGCCAGAACATGAGGTGCCTTTCTGAAAAAATGTAAAAGTGCTTCTTTCACTAGTTAGTAAAAAAAAAAAAAAAAAAAAAAAATCAATGTCAATACATGGTCCCACCTGAACAATGGTGCCCAGAAACCATGTCTCACCTGAGGGGGCTTTCCAGAACCCTGGCAGGCAGCACATGTCCCCTTTGGGTGCTGAAGAGCACAGTCCGATACCCCTGCCTGTTCCTCCGCCCTCGGCTCAGGCAACAGAGTCAGAATCAAAGTCAGAAGCAGGGTGCTGGGAGCGGAATTTCATCTCCCAGAGCAACGGTGGGCAAGAGAAGTGAGGCTGGGAGAAGGCAGAGCTGCGCACACAGGCAAGCCAGTGACAGCCTAGAGCCTTTCTCTCCGGAGTGCACGCACTGTGCCCGGGCTGGCTGTGCCTGCTGGGTTTGTCTGCAGCAGCTCATTGCTACTGCCCCCGACACCCATAGCTGGGAGTCCACACACTCTCCAGTGTCCCTCAGATAAGTGAGTATCTGTCTAAGACACCAGTGGCATTCTTTAGTTGTGATGACCTTGTACAGTATACAATCTGAACACCCATAAATACCAGCTCTCCAGATAAGTAAACACATATTAATATAAACAACATGACATGCTTAGACAGACTTGAGTAGATGGCTGAAAGGGGGCACAGAGGATGGCACTAATATTGCTTCCTGAAGCTCCCTCAAATTCTCTTGTATTGCCCACACCTGGGGCTTCTGAAGAGCATCTCAGGCCATCAGGATGCCTCCCTCTCCCTTCTGTCCAGCAGGTCCTTCATTGGCTCCATCTGCCTTTGCATCTTGGTCCTGCCTTTGCCTGGCTTAGTTGGAGTGGGTCCCTGGTTGTCGGCTCTGAGACTGGTTCTGGCCCAGCAGTTTCTTGAGGACTCTGGCACAGTCCTTCAGCTTCTTGTATCATATCCATGGACAGGAAGTGCCACTTGCCCACTCTGCTGAGGCCCCAACAGCCCCAGCCCTCACTTGTCAAGGCTGGGCAGCTCCTCAGCCCTTGCCCCTGGGGCAGAGCAAAGAGGAAGCAGCAGGTCTGTGCTTCAGGATGTCTCTGCTTTTCTGCTTTCCTCTCCCAGTGTGCTTCCCTGGGAGGTGAGCACAGTCTTTAGGAAGAGCTGATGGTCTTGTGGCCCCCAGGGAGGACAAGCTATCGTCAATAGGACTAGAGAAATACTGTGATTTAACAAACCCCACACAGTGGATGATGGCAGCATTTGCACTAGCCAACACAGCATAGAACAAGTTCTTGAAGGATTCTGTTTGATTTATACAAGTTTACTATGAAGAATTGATTTGAGCTGACAGTGGATTGCTGCTGCTGAGTTATCTTAATGTCTTCCTGGAGAAACTCTGCGCAGGTTATTCTTCTTGCTAATAAGAATCACCTGTCTATTTATCTATCTGCCAGGAAATAGCCTACACTGCCAAGTTACATTGTCCTTGCTGGAGAAAATTTTATCTTTCTTGAGATGTATGCATGTGCTCTCCAGCTGACTTATCAAAGGTCCTCCTGGGACCACAGCAGCTGTTGCATTCCTGGCGCTCTGTCTTTGAGCTGGAGCTTACACGGGGTGCTCTCATGTTTGCATGACTGCCTGCAGGAGCCTCAGCTGTCTTACACAGTGGCATGAATTCTCTTTCTACCCACACCCCATGGCTCAGTGTCTATTTCCTAATGCTTTCAAATAAAGTATTTCTTTTCTTTTCTTTTTTTTGAGGCAGAGTTTTGCTCTGTTAACCAGGCTGGAGTGCAATGGAGCAGTCTCGGCTCACTGTAAGCTCTGCCTCCTAGGTTCAAGCGATTCTCCTGCCTCAGCCCCCTGAGTAGCTGGGACAAGGTATTTCTTTATATGTGCACTAACATATGCACATATATTAGAAGGTAGAGTGGTGTATTTGGGAAAGATAAAACAAAACAGAAAACATGGATTCTGAGGCCAAGACCTGGGTTTGAATCTTGGAAGTAGCTGGCCTAATAGTTGTGTGATCTTGGTCATTATGGTGGACAGAATGATGGCCCTCAGAAGATATCCACATCCTAATTCCTGAAGCCTTTGAATATGCTACCTTGTATGGCAAAAGGGACTCTGCTGATATGATTGAGTTAAGAATCTTGAAATGAGAAGATTATCCTGTATTGAATTGCAGTTAGGCTCAATGTAATCACAAAGATCCTTAAGATCCTTCTAAGAGAGAATGGAGTTGAAGAGGAGAGATGTGATGGAAGCAGAGGGGTGTGTGTGTGTGTGTGTGTGTGTGTGTGTGTGTGTGTATGTGTGTGGAGAGAGAGAGAGAGAGAGAGAGATTTGGAAGATGCTCCACTGCTGGCTTTGAAGACCGAGGCAGGAGACACAAGCCAAGGGATGCAGGAGCCCTCTAGAAGCTGGAAAAGGCAATAAAAGCATTATTTCCTAGAGCCTTCAAAGGAGTATGGCCCTGCTGACACTTTGATGTTAGCCCAGTGAACCCATTTAGGCTCTCTGACCTCCAAAACTGTAAGGTAAGGAATATGTATAGCTTTAAGCCACTAAGTCTGTGGTGCTTTGTTACAGCAGCAATAGGAAACCAATATAGGCAGTTGCTTTACCTCTTTTAGCTTCAGTTAGTTCACTTCTAATAAGAGGAGTGGATGAAGGCTAGGGATTGATTCCCTTGTAAGGCGGTTGTGTGGATGAAATGAGATAGTGAACTTTCAGTGGTCAGCAAATAGCAAAGAGGGAGGAGGAAGCAGAGAAGGGCCTTCAGCATGAGGGATTCTGGATAGGGGTCTCAAACTGTGCTGAAGACCCCCTTCCTTTATTTTAAAATAAATTTTAATCCATTGTGGATCAGTACTTTTATAAAATACAGTAAAGATAAATCATTAGAAAAAATTAAAATAGCCACCCAAATTCAAGCCTGCGTTTCAAAATTATTGGATTCAATAGTCATAAAATTGTTCTATGTAATTAGCTCTAAATGTTTTTAAGCACTTT
This sequence comes from Plecturocebus donacophilus, assembly GCA_004027715.1. NCBI lineage: Eukaryota > Metazoa > Chordata > Mammalia > Primates > Pitheciidae > Plecturocebus > Plecturocebus donacophilus. Next base: position 4,025 of record PVKP010018380.1, on the reverse strand, counting down.
GATTTTCTGTGCTTACCTTCACTTTCTGTGGGTAGGCAACAAACAGTTTGGTGGTTGTCCCTGGTCCTGGCCCATACTCTGAGTCTACTATTATCTGGAGGTGAGTATAAGTTGCAGTCAAGGCCTGGGGAAGTCAAATCACTTTACAGATGAGGCCAAGGCCAGACTGAATTTTGAAGTATTAATAGGGGTTTACCAGGAAGAAAAGAGAAAAAAACAAAACAGGAGAACAGCATGTTGAAAGAAACCAAGAGGAGGGGTGTGTTGTGCCTTAAATGTGAATGTGCATGATGTTTTTGATGGATGACATACTGACATTTGACCTGTTTTAGGATTTTGACAAAATAGAGAGCAAAACATGCTATGGTGTTAATGATGAGAACATTACCTCTCAGCTGAAAACCCCTCAGAAGCTTCTCCTGCCATTAGGATCAAGTGACAGCTCTTAGACGAGCATGGAGCCTGCAGAAACTGGAGAGCCCTGGCCCTTCCTCTTGCTTCAGTCCCAGTGCTCCAGGCCTGCTGACCTCCCTTCATGTTCTCACAGGCACAGCCTGCTCTAGGACTCTGTTACACCATTCCTCGCACTGGCAGACACTTCTAGTCTTCTCCTTCCCAGGCCAGCTTCTGTCTGTCCCCCAGGTCTCAGCTTGAATGACATTTGCTTAGGGGATCTTCTCTTACTTCCCAGCTTTTGTCTGGTTGCATGTTCCAATAATCACCTGAGATAGAGTTTTGCCTGCATTAATGCTCAGTAAATACCTAGTGGATGAATGAAGGAGCACACTACATGTCTCACTTCCTAGCACATACCACAACTACAGTGAAACTCTATGCATTTATCTGTTTAAATAAACACTAAACTATAAGCTGTATAAGGTCAGACATCATGTCTCTTTTGCCCTTCATGGTACCTCATACATAGTAGTTGCTCAATAAATACACATTGAATGGATATGTGAGTGACAGACTGAAAGGTTGAGTGTTAGGCATTGGGTTGGACTGGTAGGGTAAAACCTAGGGGAAAATATTGTTCTTCTCCTTGGAGTTGCGTAAGAGCAGCATCAACAACAATAGCTGACATCCAAAGGACTCCCTCTTACCCAGGGTCTTCTGCTGTGATTGGTGGTGAGATCCAGTGATCACAAGAAATGAAGCAACTTTTCAGATCACAAGAAAAATCAGTGAGGGGAAGATTACATGTTCCAGAGAAACAAAGGGAACCAACCGATTTATGATCAATGATTTTATTTTAGGAGTGTCCTGGACATTTTCTTCAGGTAGTCACAGAAAAAAACAAATGCAATCAGGTTCTGTTCTCTAATACTAAAACAACAACAAATGAACAAACAAAACCCATAATAAAAAATAAACCCATAGCAGTTAACAAAATAAGAAACCAAACCAACTGTGCAAAACAATCAACCAGCAGACATCAACAACTCTTTTCTTAGCAATCTCCCCCAGGACACACGTAAAATACAGAGAAGTAGATTCTCACATGTATTAAGTGCTGTCTGTATATTAACAGATGTGACTTTGTCCTCTAAGATGCAGCTCTCATCCCATGGCTCTGGCATGGTGGGATCTGTAGCTTCTTGGAGCAGATTTAACAATTACAGGGCCTCCCTGGGGAGACTTGTCTGAGTTGGGATTATCGTTGTTGAATGTCCCTGGTTTGTTGTGATGTGCCACAGTGGATGTGAGGACCAAGGAGGACTGTCTGCCCTGAGCCGTCAGATGAAAAGTACGTTTCCAGCCATGAGAATACAGTGAAGTGACAATCTTTTTCTTTGTTGGGTGACAGTTATGGCTTCATTAAAGTATTAATTCCTGAGGGACAGTGGGCAGGGAGGGCTTCTCTTTGGAGCCTTTATGATTTTTAAGGTAGGGTCAGCACTTAGTCATGCCAGTTAAAGGCTCACTGACAGGCTAGTCCCTGTAAACACTAGTTTATAGTCCCCAAGAAGAAAGATGATCAGTAGAAAGAGGCCAATAGGAAGGGAGTTGGGAGACCTGGGACTTAGTCCTAGATCCATGATCTCTCTGACCCCCTCTGGATTTCATCCTCTCTGCTGATTTCTGGGGGCGGCTGTGAAAATCAACTGAGTTGATGAACACGGCCATGGAAAGGAAAGTCCCAAAGAGCTATATAAAGGTGATTCACTGGTTGTGTAGGTGGATTTATCTGATAATACACATAACATAAAATTTACCACCTTCACCTTTTTAAGTGTACAGTTCCGCAGTTACATTCACATAGTGGTACAATCAATCTCCAGAGCTTTCTTCATCTTGTGACACTGAAAATCTATGCTCATTAAACAGCAACTCCCCACTTTCCCTCTCCCCAACCCCTGGCAAACACCCTTTTACCTTCTGTCTCTATGGCTCTAGATATCTCACATAAGTGGGATCATATAGCATTTGTCTTTTTGTAATTGGCTTATTTCACTTAGCATAAACTCCTCAAAGTTTTTCCATGCTGTATCATGTAGCAACATTTCCCTCCTTTTTAAGGATGCATAATACTCTATGAAGTGCAGAACCACATTTTATTTATGCATCCTTCTGTCAGTGGACACTTGGGCTGTTTCCACACTTTGATTATTATGAATAATATTTCCGTGATTATGCGTATACAAATATATCTTCAAGACCCTGCTTTCAATTCTCTTGGGTATATACCCAGAATTGAAATTGCTGGATCATGTGGTAATTATGTTTTCAAGCTTTTGAGGAACTGCCATACTGTTTTTCACAATGGCTGTACCATTTTATATTCCCACCAGCAATACACAGGATTTCCAGTTTCTTTACATCCTTACCCACACTTCTTACTTTTTTTTAATAGTAGCCATTCTAATGGATGTGAGGTGGCATCACATTGTGAATTTGATTTACATTTCCTGAGAGATTAGTTATGTAAAGCATCATTTTATATGTGTGTTGTATTTGTATATCTTCTTTGGAGAAGTATCTGCTCACATCCTTTGCCCATTTTAAAAGTCACGTTTTTGTTGTTGTTGTTTAGCTGTAGGAGTTATGTATACATAACTTTATTTTATTTATCTGATTTTCTTGCAGTCCAAGCCAATAAAGAAGTCTTTATTTCCCCAAGGGTCATGAAACAAATTCATACTTTCTGTTCATGGATTATCTAATTTCATCTTCACAGCCATCCATAAACAAGGTATTACTATCACCTTCACTTCAGAGAAGAGGAGACTAAGGCCACAAGGAGTCATTGTTCTTGACCAGGTCACAGGTAGCAACTGATAAAGTCATTAGAGCTGGTACCTAGGTACCTAGCCTGTGCTCCAAAACTGCTCCTGTCTGCTTCAGCCAGTGCAGAGATCCCTGGGTGAGTTCTCATAGTCTGAATGACATATTCTGTACCCTCTGGACAGCCTGGTGGTCTTCCTTTAGACATCATCCTGATCTCTTCCCATCCCTTGCCAAGAGGCACTTCGATGTGACCCAAGTTTGTGACTCTTAATTTAGACCAGACCTGAGGCTAGCTCTTGGAATCAGAGAGTTATTCATTCTACAGATATTTGTTGAGCACCTACCAAGTTTCAGGTATTAAAGCAGATTATTGGGGTTCAAGGATAAATAAGACCCAGTTCTTCCCAAGTTGCTCAGACCTAGTGGGAGAGACAGGCACAAAAGGCATGTGTATTGTTAATTTTGTGTGTCAGTTTGACTGGGTCATGGTGCCCAGACTTTGGGTCAAACATTATTTTCGGCGTGCCTGTGAGGGTGTTATTGGGTGAGATTAACATTTAAATTGGCAGAATGATTAAAACAGATCACCCTCACCAATGTGGTGGGCCCCATCCCATCAGTTGAAGGCCTGAATAGAACAAAAAGGCTGATTAAGAGGGAAGTCCTCTTGCTGGACTGCTGAGCTGGGACATTGGTTCCTTCCTTACTTAGGGCAGAAACAATGGCCTTCCTGGATCTCAAGCCTACTGACTGCAGATCTTGGGACTTGTCAGCCTCCATAATTATGTGAACCAATT
>PVKP010018379.1:0-44361 GCA_004027715.1 Plecturocebus donacophilus | reverse complement strand
AATCTTTTTTAACCTCCAGAAAGCATTTTAACATGAAGATTCTGGCTTAAGGCCCGTGTGTGTGTGTGTCTGTCTCTCTCTCTCTCTCTTTTCCTTGAGACAGGGTCTCATTTTGTCACCCAGGCTGGAGTGTAGTGGCACAATCACAGCTCACTGCAGCCTTGACCTCCCAGGCTCTAGAGATCCTCCCACCTCAGCCTCCCCAGTAATTGAGACTACAGGCACACACCACCATACCCAGCTTTTTTTTTTTTTCTTTTTTCTTTTCTTTTTGGTAGATATGAGGCTTCACCAGGTTTCCCAGGCTGGTCTCAAACTCCTGGGCTCAAGCGATCCTCCCTGCTTGGCCTTTCAAAGTGCTGGGATTATTGGCTTGAGCCACCACACCTGGCCAAGAACCTTGTCTCTTGTGATGCACCCCAGAGCCAAACATCGCTCCAAACACACCCCAAGGCGTGAGTTTCAGTCCTAAGTCCCATGTAACAAGCAAACACTCTGTACCAGGCACAATGCTGAGTGCTGTCTATAGACAAGCTTCCCTTCCTCTCAGCAACAGCAGCCCCACGAAATGGGGCCTGCTGGCAGATCCATTTGCCACTGCAGACACTAAGGCTCAGCGAGGGTGAGTGACTTGGGCCAGGTCAGCCAGCTAAGGAGGGGCAGAACCAGGACGCAAACCTCAGCCGCCTGGCTCCAGACCCACGTTCCCAAGGTTGCACTACACTTGGTGGCTTCACTGCATTCTGGTATCCTGGTCTTTGGCAGAGTCCACATAAAACAGGGAGGGAGAGGGAGGGAATGGGACTTCACACAGTAAAGTTTCACGCGTTACACTGCCACCATAATTGTGTTTCCAACCGGGACTTCTCCCTTCTCATCCTTTCCGTGATGGGGCCAGGAAAACCTTCCAGAGAACTGTCCTCCCCCTCCCTGGATCTCAGAGAGAATTCACCTGCATTTAGTGTCCAGGTGACTCAAGCTCCGAATGCAGTAGCGTGCACGGGGAGATGAGGGTGTCTCCAGGAGAAAGGCTCCCAGGCAGCCTCCAGGAGCAACCCCAAGCCTGGGCAGGGGGGTCTGATGTGGCCCAGCGCCAGGACGGACACCCGTGCTGCCTACATGTGCTCGGAATGAAGGGAGCCCTCTCTCACACGTGGGCTCATTAACCAGGAATCAAATTATTAAGACAAGCTCAGCTGAGCAAATGGTCAAACATAGAAACATTTGGAAGGCACAAAGAGGTCAACCCCATTATCCATCAAAAACCATCAAGGTTGCAGCCCTCCCTGAGGGGTACCGCTAGCCGGCCGGCCCTCGTGTGCCGTCCAAACCCATGTGCCTCCCCAGTGGAAGGCCAGCAAAGCCACACGGGAAGACGTGGGGTGGGAAGCACAAAGCGAACCCCAGGAGGCCGGCTCCATCCCACACACACAGGCCCGGTGACTCGGACCCACGTGTCCGGCACACGGGGAGCTCACAGGGACAGCGCCCCGGGGATGCGAGGAACTCTGCCTCTCCGTCCCTCTCTGAAGGGATGGAAGCCATCTGCCTCCTCTCAACTCTCGCTGCCCAACCAGAAAGGGAAGGAGACAGGAAGACGCGGGGCAGGTGAGGAGCCGGGTGAGCGCCGCCCGCCCGCAGCCCAGCAGGGCCTGGCGCCAGGGACCGCCCCAGCCAGGCCCCTCGACAGAGTCCCAAGCAGTGCCCAGACAGGGTGCCCGGGGTGCGGGGTACGTGCGAGGGCTGCCCAGCGCAACGCCCGCCCCTTCGCCTGCTGGGGGCCCCGGGACGCGCGGCTCCCCCTCCCGTGTGTGGCCACTGCAGCGTCCAGCGGGTCTCCAGGCCAGAGACGTCGCGGGAGGAGGAGTCAGAGCCCCGCGGCGAGGAGGGCGGCCGGCTTCTCGGAGGTCCTCCCGAGCCGTCACTCCGCGCCCGCACGAGTTGCCGCTCAGTTACCAACTTCCACCCGGGGCCGTCCCCGGCGCCTCCCGCGGCCCCCACCCCGCGCCCCGCACCCCCACCACTTACTCCTCGGCCGTCGCCACCTGTCTGGGTGCCGGTCTCCTCCCGGCCCGGCCGCGGCGCGTCCTCCCCGTCCTCGGGCTCCGCGCCGGCCCCCTCCAGCCCCAGCCGCAGCCTCTTCTCCTCGGGAGGGACGTCGTCCTCCTCGCTCCTGGGCCGGCCATCCCTGCCTCGGGGCTTGCCCGTGGCTTCGGAGCTGCCGGAAGGGCTGGCCATGGCTCCGGGGGCTCTGCCTGCACTTCGGGAGGAGGAACGACCCGGCGCGACCGGCCTCTCCGCGGAGCTGGGGCGTCTGAGCGCGGGCTCGGTGGGTCCGCGCGGCGCGGAGCCGGGCATCGGGGCCGGCGCGGGCTCCGGCGCGGGTCGCTCCTGGCTCTCTGGCGCCCTCTGCTGGCCGCTCGCGCGCACCGCGGACTCGCCGGGCCCGGCCTGCGCCGTGCTCACCTGCCCCGGCCCAGGCGGTCAGATGGGTTGCTGACCCCTCCCCGGGGCCAGGCCCACTCCGGCCAGGGCCTGCACCTCCACCCTGCCCCTGCAAGTTGCATCCCGATGGTCTCCGTGCCCACGGAGGAGAGAAGGGACGCCCCGAGGGGTGGACAGCAGCCACAGCCCCTTGTCTTTCTCTTACCGTGCCATCTTGCATGATTTGGAGGCGATGGGAAAACCGAGGCTGCTCAAAACTCGTGGAGAATTCCGCCTGCAGGATGACATGCATGCATCTGTGCATTGCCTACCTACAGATATTTTTTGAGCGTCACCGTGGACCAGGCGTGGTGATGGGGGAGGGGATATTGTGGTGAACATGACAGGCATTGCCTTCGCCCAGTGGGGCCCAGCGCTGGGTGAGAAGGCACCGCAGGTGGACATTGTCCATTGGGCAGAAGGACGCCAGGGAGAAGTGCTGGGTGCATGGGAACTGAAACAGGCGGGAGGCTCGGTGGGTCTTGGAAGCGGGAAAGGGACAGCACAGGGGCTGTTCCAAAGGAAGCGACAACGGAGAGATGTGTCGGAGAGTTGTTTCAGCCAGTGGAGAGTGGGCAGAGGGAATAGCACGTGCAAAAGCCCACAGGCTGGGAAAGAAGCAGAACGAGTGTCGGTGGGGCTGGAGCCTGGCGGGGAAGGGGAGAGAGGTGTGCTGAGCAGACAGACGGGCTGGGACCCGGCCTTGCAGGAACAGAGGAGACAGGGGATCCTTGCAGGCCCAGGGCTCAGGCACAGGGACAAGGCAGGTGGACAAAGGGAGGAGATGTCGAGAAATATTTTGGAGGCAGGCACTGATGAATGAGCCCGGGGTGCACCCTTAGCATCAGTGTGGGGCTCCTTCCTTGGCTGTGTGATGAGCTGAGCCAGCGGGTATTTTCTGGACATTGAGGTGCTATGCCCAGAGTCCAGGACAGGCTAAGTGAGCACCAGCAGCTTCTGGCCCACCTCAAAGGCAGGGGAGGCAGGGGAGGCAGGAGAGGCCAGAGAGGCAAGGGAGACGGGGAGGCTGAGGATGCTGTGCCCTTTCCATGATTCTGCCCAGGATCCTAGACCCCTGTACTCCCTGAGCTCCCCCACCCCAAGTGCTGGGACCATGTTGCACAATTGTTTACCCACTAAGCTCCAGAAGGCAGCCCCTACCCTGATGTGCTTCCTATTTCATCCCTAACAGCTCTCACCTTGGGCAGCACATAGTAGGTGCTCAGGAAACACAGGTGGGTGAGCACATGGGTCTCTCAGCACCTTCCTCTCTTCTTTAGCTTTTCCCTGTCACCAGCACAAATGATTCTGATAATGACACACGAGATTTGAGACCCTCTTCTATTACTTTCCATATGCTAATCCATTTCTACTTCACAACAGCCCTGTGGGTGGATGCTATTAGGATGCCCATTTTACAGAGGAGGAGACTGAGGCATAAAGAGGATGACATGCCCAAGACACACTACAGGAGCCGGGGCCAAGTGGCCCCAGCACTCAATCCCCAAAAGCAAGGTGGACACAGTTACCCTAAAGGTCAGCAGAGTCAAAGCTGCAACCAGAATAGCCTGACTGGCAGACCTATGGTGCCAGCTGATCGCGGTGTTTCTAGAAGTGAAATAGATAAGAAGCCTGTGACATTTTTACTTGTCTGTGTTTGCAGAAGAGTTCTAGGTCAGATGAGCTTAAGTCTATCCTGAATCATAAAAACAAGAGTCACAGTCCCCAGTCAATTCCCACACATAAGCCAGTTCACAGACCCGGAGCCCCTTGTCTGAATGAAAGGCCAGGTCCCCTCCAGAAAGGACTCTGCTCCATTGCCAAAAACATATTGTCAATCTTTTTCCCAGCCTGCCTCCAAAGGAATATGTAGCCTTTTACCAGGATGACTGCATAGGGCAGAAGGAAGTCATCAGACCTGGACATGGGCTCTCAGCTGGCACTAGGGCCAGGGGACCCAAAACAAAATTAGGGTCTACCAGTCAGGATAGGGGTTTTGGAGGTCAGGTGAATGTTGGTGCAAGTTCATGTCATGGTGCATCCAGTGGGTCCCCAAACCCATCCTCTGGTTATATACAAAGTGGCAACACTGAGATTCAAATTCAGGGCATCCAGCATAGATGTTGCGCTCTCACCCATGAAACATTCTGATATCTCTGGAAAGAAAACCGTCATTCAGGGTTCCAGTCCCCACCCACGCAGCCTGACCCAATTCCAGTGCCCAAGGTCATCATGTCAACCCCATCTTTTGCAGCATTTAAACTAGGCAGGAAAGTTAGGGACAATTAAAAGGACAGGGGGGTCACCAGCTAGTCATACTCTCTAGTGTGTACCATAAATATCTCCCTTCCTCAGGTTTAATTTGGACAGACTCTGTCCCAGTATGCAGCATACCTTGACATGATTGGTTTATCTATTCGTCTCCTTTTCCTCTTCTTTTCCTCCCCAGACAGGGTCTCTACCTCTTGCCCAGTCTGGAATGCAGTGGCACGATCATGGTTCATTGCAGCCTCAACCTCCTAGGCTCCATCAATCCTCCCACCTCGGCCTCCTGAGTAGCTGGGACTACAGGCGTACACCACCACGCCCGGCTAATTTTTGTATTTTTTGGAGAGATGCGGTTTCTGTATTTGTACAGGTTGGTCTTGAACTCCTGGGCTCAAGCAATCTGCCCACCTTGGCCTCCCAAAGTGCTGGAATTTCGAGTGTGAGCCATTGCGCCCGGCCTCCTCTTCTTCTTGATGGTGAATTCTGTAAGGGCCAAGACTACAGGCTCATTATCATTTTTGTTGTTTAATTAATAGACTTTATTTTTTAGAAGAGTTTCAGGTTTACAAGAAAACGAGCAGAAAGCGTCGTGCTCCCAAATATGCCCTCAAATCCTCCTCTCCTGTTTCTGCTGTTATTAACACGTGGCTTTAATGTAGTGCATTTGTTGCGCTGATGAGCCAATACTGACACATTACTGTTAACTGGAGTCCTTAGTGTAGGTTCCTCTCCTGGTGTGTTGCACATTCTCTGGATGGATGTGACCATCCCCCATTGGATCCACCATTACAGTGTCACACAGAATCGTCTCACGGCCCTGCAAATGCCCTGTGCTAAGCTGCTTCATTCTTGAATCTCCATTGCTTTTCTATGGTACCAAGCCCTCAGCTGGGGCATGTGGTTGTGGAATGGACGGATATTGGAACAAGTGCTGCCCAATGTTTCCATCCTAGACAAGTAAAGGAAATTGGCCCTGATGGTTTTTGTTTGTTTTGAGATGGAGTTTTGCTCTTGTTGCCCATGCTGGAGTACAATGGTGTGATCTCAGCTCACTGCCACCTCCGCCTCCGAGGTTCAAGCAGTTCTCCTGCCTCAGCCTCCGGAGTAGCTGGGACTACAGGCATACACCACCACACCCGGCTAATTTTGTATTTTTTAGTAGAGATGGGGTTTCCCCATGTTGGTCGGGCTGGTCTCAAACTCTCGACCTCAGATGATCTGCCCACCTCAGCCTCCCAAAGTGCTGGGATTACAGACGTGAGCCATGCACCCAGCTGGCCCTGATGTTTTAAATGCCCTGACATCAAAAGAAAGGGTGTGAGTTTACCAAACCACTGGGATTAGCTCCCCAAAGAACCATTTCCCCAACTAGATCTGATGATCATGGCAGCAGAAAGTCCAGAACAAGGGGAGTCCCTTTCACTCTGACCTGGAAAAAATGTCTGTAAATTCCTTGGGAGCCCAGAAAATGTCAACATCGGGGCCAATAGACAGAAGAGGAAATGTCTAGAGAAAGAAGAAGGGGTTCTTTTTCTATCAATCTGAGAGTAGAATTCTTACCACTTCAGGCATAGATGTCATAAATAAGTAATAAAGCAGCAAGCAGAAGTGATGGAAACCGTAAAAGACATTGTAGATACTTGTTTTGGTTTGGTTTTTTGTTTTTGTTCTTGTTTTGGGTTTTTTTAAGTTTAAATATATATTTTTGTTGTTGTTATACTTTAAGTTCTGGGGTACGTGTGCAAATTGTGCAGGTTTGTTACATAGGTATACACATGCCATGGTGGTTTGCTGCATCTATCCCCTCATCACCTACATTAAGTATTTCTCCTAATGTTATCCCTCCTCAACTCCCCCACCCTCTCCTATCCCTCCCCTAGTCCGCCCCCACTCCCCAACAGGCCCCAGTATGTGATGTTCCCCTCCTTGTGTCCATGTGTTCTCATTGTTCAACACCCACTTATGAGTGCGAACATGTGGTGTTTGGTTTTCTGTTCCTGTGTCAGTTTGCTGAGAATGATGGTTTCCAGCTTCATCCATGTCCCTGCAAAGGACATGAACTCATCCTTTTTTATGGCTGCATAGTATTCCATGGTGTATATGTGCCACATTTTCTTTATCCAGTCTATCACTGATGGGCATTTGGGTTGGTTCCAAGTCTTTGCTATTATAAACAGTGCCACAATGAACATACGGGTGCATGTGTCTTTATAAGAGAACGATTTATAATCCTTTGGGTTTATACCCCGTAATGGGATTGCTGGGTCAAATGGTATTTCTATTTTTAGATCCTTGAGGAATCACCACGCTGTCTTCGATTGTGGATAGTTGAAGGAAGACAAGCCTTCTACATCGATGGGGTCTTTAGGCTCCTGTCCTAACCGCCACACCCACGGAGAAGATGCATCTAACCCCAGTGAGTACCTGGGTCCCATCACAAGGAGACCCTAAGATGATGATTCAAGTGCAAGAAGCTTATTTTGGGGGGTGATGCCAGGAAACCCGGCTGATATCCTGGGGATACAGGATGAATATGGGGAAGGGAAAACAGCTGGCAAAGGGTTTGTTATTCTCTCGGTGACCCCCGTGGGCATCCTAGGACTTAATCCGACTGAGAGAACGTGTAGACGGTGCAGCTCAGACATCCCGCCTAGGCCTGCAGGAGCTGGGCAATTCCTTCCTGAAATCTCACCAGTCACAGCTGAGAGATACTCCCTAGGGGGCCTTAATTTACAAGGCCTTTCAGCAAAGTGGGCATTGGCAGCCACAGAGAGCTTCAGGCAAAAGTGGCCAGTGTGCAAAGGAATAGTAAGGCCACCAACAACACCTGCCATGGAGCCAAACTCAGCCATAACCAGGCCACTCCAGCCAGACACAGGGAGCAGGGTGGCCTCAGAAGGATGGCAGAGCAGTGATGGGGAAGCTCCTTGCGCAGGTCTCAAGGACGTCTGGATTCTCCCCTTCCCTTCCACCATGGGACTAGAGGGCAGGTACCTTAGCCGGGGTTCTGCAGGCTGAACTCAAATCCAGTCTGGGCTTCAGCCTTCGTAACTGCATTAGCTCAGGTAGGGACTGGACATCTGGAAACCTCAGTTTCTTCATCTGTAAAATGGGCATCACAACAGTACCTGGTGGGATTGTTATGGGAATTTAACAAAATTATGCATGTAGAGCTCTAATCCTAACACCCAATAAGGGCTCAAAAAGTGTTTGTTTTTAAATATCATCAGTCCAGGTACTTTTTTTTTTTTTTTTTTTGAGACAGAGTCCCCCCTGTCCCCCAGGCTGGAGTGCAATGGTGCGATCTCAGCTCACTGCAGCCTCCACCTCCCAGGTTCCAGTGATTCTCCTGCCTCAGCCTCCCAAGTAGCTGGGATTATAGGCATGTGCCACCACGCCCAGCTAATTTTTTGTATCTTTAGTAGAGATGGGGTTTCACTATGTTGCTCAGGCTGGTCTCAAACTCCTGATCTCGTGATCCGCCTGCCTCAGCCTCCCAAAGTGCTGGGATGAGAGGTGTGAGCCACCGTGCCCAGCCAGCTCACATACTTGTCTTACAAAGAAGGTGAGTCTAGCCCTGAAGTTGAATGAGACTCTGGTGAAGAAAAAGAGGGAGGCTGAATGCTGATGAGACTGTGGACCAAGGTTGCGAAGTCAGAGGCCAGGGCCGGGGAGCTGCTGCAGCTGGCTCTGCAGCTAGGTCGGCCGTTAGAAGCTTTGAGACACACATCTTACACTGGTCACAAATTAGGGCATGAGGAAAAGAAACCGCAAGGTTTGGCTTCCCTGCTGAAATCCCTCTTGCAAACCTCTAGCCGTTTAGCAGGGGAGGGGAAGAACCCAGCAGTAGAACCACCCTCTTCCCACAAACACCGGCCTTAGATTCTCTGCTGACTTCCCAAGACTCTATCAAGAAGAGACAGCTGCTCTCCCTGAGCTCCCCACTATCCACCCTACATAGGTGCCCCCATAAGAGCAGATCCCTGAGTTCAAGGTATCGCTGCTCCCTCCCCAATGAGAAATCCAAGCAGGGGGTAATGATTACCCCCACAAACACACCCCTATAACTTCTTCAGGCAACTGCCCCACAAGCCAATTAACTCCTGATGCCATCTGCAAACCACCTCATGAGTGGCCGTTAGTGGCTGGCCATGACCCCAAAGCAAGCCATACCCCTAACATGCTGAACTGACAAGTCAGGGTTTCTGTGCCCCTGCACTGCTGCTGAGAATTCCATGAGTCCCATCTTACTTTCCATCTTACTGGGGCCAGGGGGGCTCCCTCTTCCCAGCCTATACCCCGAGACGCCTGCCCACCTCTGCTCATAGCTTCTCAGCTTCCACCTCATTTGGAACATGTGTGTCTCTACGTGGCCAGCCCCTGTAAATTACACAAGGATTATAGCTTCCCCAGGGTCATCAACAAGCTTTCTGTCAGCCCAACCATGGTGCTACTGGAGACTGATTGATTGATTGATTGACTGATTTTTTTAGACACAGGGTCTCGCTCTGTCGCCCAGGCTGGAGTGCAGTCATGCAATCTGCATCTCTACTTTCTAAGGTTCAAGTGATGCTCCTGCCTCAGTCTCCCAAGTAGCTGGGACCACAGGGGCATGCCAAGATGCCTGGCTAATTTTTTATTTTTTTGTAAAGGCAAGGTCTCTCCGTGTGTTGCCCAGGCTGGTCTGAAACTTCTGGGCTCAAGCAATCCCCGTGCCTCAGCCTCCCAAAGTGCTGGGATTACAGGCATGAGCCACCGCACCTGGCCCTGTTTTTGATTTGAAATTTTATTGTTAACTATAAAGATGCAAGAAATAGTCCAGTGTGATTCCAGGTCCGAAAATGTCACTTTTTACCCATTTCACCTTTAAATTATGGAATGTGACTGGAATCTCATGTTTCATTCTTCTCCTCCCAAGGATTATTGCAATCCAGCTCTTCATCTACTTCAGTGATTATGAAGAGGGGTTTCTGAGGGTCTCTCCGGCATCCTAGCACCTAATTTTTTTCCTCTTCTGCTTCAAACCAACTTGGTGAGCAGATACCTGCAAGGACAAGAGCACAAACATCAGACATCAGCGTTTATCCGAACCACAGCGGCTAGCCCCTCACAGAGGCATCTTGGGTATTGGGCACATGGATATTTGTCTTGATTATCTGAATCTCCGCTTCTCTTGTTCTGATGAAATGGGCACGGGCAGGCCGGGCGCAGTGGTTCACGCCTGTCATCCCAACATTTTGGGAGGCCGAGGCAGGCAGATCATACGAGGTCAGGAGCTCAAGACCAGCCTGGCCAACGTGGTGAAACCCTGTCTCTACTAAAAATACAAAACTTGGCCAGGTATGATGGTGCAGGCCTGTAGTCCCAGCTACTCGGGAGGCTGTGGCAGGAAAATTGCTTGAATCCAGGAGGCAGAGGTTTCAATGGGCCAAGATCCTGCCATTGCACTCCAGCCTCGGCAAAAGAGCAAGACATTGTCTCAAAAAAAGAGAGAGAGAAAGAGAAAGAAATGGGCACGGGCTGTGTCCCACTGTTTCCTGCCATGGGGTGCTGAATGCTGCAAGAGCCTTTTCATACATACAAGGGCTCTCCCAACAAAGATGAATCCCTGCCTTCTCCCTGGTGCGGCTGCCCCGTAAATTGCAGAGCTTAGAGAAGAGAGCGTTAAAGGCAACACCCATGCAGCCTGTGTGTGTGTGAGAGCACTGGGGAAGGAGGAAGGCCTCTTCAACCCAACACCATCCTGTCTTCAGCCACCAGGCAGCCTCACATGGGGCCAAGGGCAGCCATGAGATGAGAACAGTGAGTCTCAGAACAGGCAGAGATTCTGGACTCAGAAGCTTCTGCACAGATCCACAGCCAGGCACTCTGGCGCCCTCAGATTCTCCACATTTCACCATCATCAGAGTCTGTTTGTTTTTTGGTTGTTTTTTTTTAAGAGTCAGCATCCGACTCTGCTACCCAGGCTGGAGTGCAGTGGTGCAAATATAGCTTACTGAAGCCTTGGACTCCCAGGCTGAAGCAATCCTCCTGCCTTGGCCTCCCAAAGTGCTGGGATTACAGGCATGAGCCACTGTGCCTGGCTGAGAGCTTGACTTTTAAGAACTCACTTTTGTGGGTCATATTTTTTCCTAGAAAAATCGTATTTGATGTATTGTGTGAAGAAGCAATTAAGATGGGTTTTTCTGGGCAATGAGATAAAAACCCCTTATAGTTCATTGAATTATTGAGCCCTCAGAGGAAGAGATGATTCTGCATTCAAGTTTACAAGAGGACCCATGACCCCCCCCGAAAACACAAGAACCACCAAACTGTGCATTTATTCCAATATTTGACATGCCTTGATCTTGAATATGAACAAAGAAAGGAGGAAGGGGGAAATGTCATGATTTGGATGCCTACACCATGAGGGAGCACTTTGTGCGACCTCTCTCATTTCTTTCTTGTGCTACTGAAGTGACTATTACCAGCAGCCCCATTTTTCAGATAAGAAAACTGAAGACAGAAAGCACACATTCGTTCCCGGTGCTTTCTAGTTGACAAGAGCCATGGTAATGTAGGGACAGAGAAAAAGTGTCCTCTTTGCCCACAGAAGATTCACTGAAATGACTGATAAATAAACAATACACAGAACAAAAAAGGCATACAGATTTCTTGGTGTGTATATGGACATGGGAGTCCTGCAAATATGAGGCTCAAAGACAGACCAGGTCGTTGAGGCTTAAATACTATTTTCTTTAGGGGAAGGGAAATAAAGGGCCTGTAGGTACTTTTAGGGGTAACACATAATTTCTAAGGGAAATGAATGACCCTAAAGAACAATGGCCTGGGACAAGATCCCTCTGAGCTCTGGGAGAGGTGGTGGAAAGGTGAGGGACAGAACTCTGCTGTGAGCAAAGGTTGTCTTATTATGCAGATAAGGTCTCCCAGGTAATCACTTGGAGCTGCCCTCAGAAGAACAGATGAAAAGTCTGTCTCAGCATGGTGATGGCTTTTAGTCTCTTCTCTTCTCTGGTGGCTATTCAATGAGATTCCTAGAGAGGGGAATCTTAAGACAACTCCATTTATTTGGAAAGAAGTTTCTTTAGTCAGGTAAGAAATTTTCAGAGAGAGTGCCTCCCTGTGCTTGAGAAAAGAAAAAGCATCAGAGAGATGGGGAGCAGGGGAAGGTCACAGACACCTTAGTTCTGAGACTTTTTTCTGGGGCCTTCCTATTTTAGTTCAAAGCATTCAGCATGGCAAAGTGCCAAATACTGGGTTATCATTTTCTGAGCCAACACAGTCATAATATTAATAAAATAATCATAGCTGATATTCACTATTTGCAATAGCAAAGACATGGAATCAACCTAAATGCCCATTAATGATAGACTAGATGAAGAAACTGTGGTACATACACACCATGGAATACTATGCAGCCATGAAAAGGAATGAGATCATGTCCTTCGCAGGGACATAGTTGGAGCTGAAAGCTGTTATCCTCAGCAAAGTAACACAAGAACAGAAAACTAGACACCACATGTTCTCACTTATGAGTAAGAGCTGAATGATGAGAACACATGGACACATCGAGGGAACAACACACAATGGATCCTCCTGGTTGGGGAGGGAGAGTGTGAGGAAGAATAGCTAATGGATACTGGGCTTAATACACAGGTGATGGGATGATCTGTGCAGCAAACCACCATGGCACACATTTACCAATGTAACAAACCTGCACATATGCCTCTGAACTTAAAAGTTGAAGAACACAATAATAGCTGATATTGTTAAGAGCTCACTCTGTGTCAAGCACTGTTCTAAACATTTTGTGTGTATAAGTTCATTTAATCTTCTTTATAGGTCAGGCACAGTGGTTCACATCCGTAATCCCAACACTTTGGGAAGCCAAGGCAAGCGGATGACATGAGCCCAGGAGTTTGAGACTAGCCTGGGCAATATAGTGAGACCCCCATGTCTACCAAAAAAAAAAAAAATACAAAAATTACACAGATGTGGTGGTGTGCACCTGTGGTCCCAGCTACTAGGGAGGCTGAAGCAGGAGAATCACTTGAGCCTTGGAGGTGGAGGTTGTAGTGAGCCCTGATTGTGCCACTGCACACCAGCCTTCATGACAGTGAGACCCTGTCTCAAGAAAAAATAAAAATTAATCTTTTTTACAACCCACTGAGGTGGATATTATTATTATTATTAGTCCCATTTTACATATGAGGAAGATGATGCTCTGAGAAATTCAACAAGTGATTCAAGGTCACCCAGCTAGGAAAGGATAGAGCTGGGACTTGCATCTCAGTGGTCTGCCTCAAGCCCACGCTGGTAACCTCTCAAAGACACTTACCTTCCAGAACTTTCTCAGGAATCACTGTAAGATCAAGGTGACTGCTTAGGACTAGCAAGGACCATGGTGCATTGTGTAATAATCTCAGGGTTGACATTAACAAAAAGCCTTACGCTTTATTCTTTCATCTTCAGATACCAGTCACCACCCAGGAGCCTCCACATCCACATCAGGAACAAAACAAAAAGAAACCTCACCCAAGACCACAGTGAGGACCAGAAATGACTTCAATGCAGGCATGTCTGGCTCCAGAGCCTGAGCTCCGAGGCACCATGCAGCCACATGCCCAACATCTTCTGCTCCTGCATGGAAATCCCTGAGCTTCACGGAAGCCAGCAAGATCCCAGAAGGTCCCTGTGAGGCACCGAAGGCAGCCAGCTCACCCCTGGTTACCTCCAGAAGATTAAACTAGAGCAAACCAAATAAGCATCCGTGAGGAATGGGGAACACCCTGATCATCGGAACAGAGTAAAAAATCATCCCCGGTCCCCTTGGGCTGAGCTCGAAGCCAAGGCCTCGTAAGACAACTGAGTCATCTTTCACTGTCCCTCCCACAGGACTGCCGGCCCTCCGCACTGCAAGCAAGGCTATGGTGTCCCCATGGGCAAGGCTGCCTGTGCTCATGTCCCAGCTCTGCTGCCCTGCTGGTTTATAGGCATGAGTGAGATGATGTCCCAAGCAATGCCTCCAACATGGAGTGAAATTCATATAGTGGTAATAATCCCTGTTCTTATGCACAATATACACACACCTCCTGGGGAAGTGAACAAAAAGCCTGGCACAAAATAAAGATGTGTGTCTCCCCTACGTGAACCTGTGGTATTGGCATTTGATCCCTAATCTAGGCAGGAGTTAGCATTCTATCATCCCCTCTCTCCCTCTCTCTCCCTCTCTCCCTCGTCTCTTCCTCTCTGTCTTCCTGCCTCTGCATCTGTCTCTCTCCCTTTCTCTTTCTCTCTCATTCCCCCTCTATTTCTCTCTTCCTCCCTCCCTTTTTCTCTCCCTCCCTCTCCCCTTTCCTCCCTCCCTCACTAGCTCTCTCCCTCCCTCCATTCCTCTGTCTCTTCCTCTCTCCATCCCTCCTTCCCTCCTCCCTTCCCTCCCCTCTTCTCTCTCTGTCTCTCATTTTTGCTGGTTGGGGTGCTGTATCACAGTCCCTTGCAGGGCACTTGTATTTCAGCACGAGGCCAGAGCAGACCTCCCCTTTCCCTTTCAGGCAGTGGCTGATGGCAGTTCTGAGACTCCCCTCCTCCCTCCGTCGCTCTCACTCCCACTTGCTCCCTCCTCTCTACCCTGCTTCCCTCCTGCTTTGCCCTCCTTCCCTCCTCTCTTTTCCTCCTCTCTCTTTAGTGCTGTTGGACACCCCTGTAGTGATGACAACATTGTGCCCCAGAAGGGAAGCTTCTATGACAGATACAGGGACACCGTCCAGCTGGCCAAGAAAACAGAGCTTGTGCAGGGCCCAGGCACAAGGACCACCTGGGAACACCTTGTCTGGGTTCTGATGTCTGTTTTGATTTGGGCACCAAGCCCCTGGACAAGAGACAACGAATCAAAAAGAGTTCAGTACTGAAGTCCACACTAGGCACACTGCTCCCAAGCTGCACTAACTCAAAACATGATATTTCCCAACCCAGCCCAGGGCAGGGAAAACACTGGACAATAAAAGGGTTAGGAAATAAGGATGTGGCTGGGTGCAGTGACTCACACCTTAATCCCAGAACTTTAGGGGGCCAAGGCAGGAAGATCATGTGACCCCAGGATTTCAAGACAAGCCTGGGCAACGTGGCAAAAATCCATCTCTACAAAAAATACAAAAATTAGCCAGATGTGGTGGCATGTGCCTATAGTCCAAACTACTTGGGAGGCTGAGGCGGGAGGATCACTTGAGCCAGAGAGGTTGAGGCTGCAATGAGCCATGACTGCACCCCTACACTCCGGCTTGAGTGACAGAGTGAGACCCTATCTCCAAAAAAAAAGTAAGGACTCACATGCCTTCTTACCGCCCACATTTTGCTACTCTCTCTTACTCTCACTTGCAACTTTTAAAGGAGTCTGTGTTTCGTACACCCAAGTGTGCACAGGTGCTGTGTGCGTATATGCTGAAAGTCAGGCAAGGGCATTAGACAGAGAGAAAGAGGTGTCCATGAACAATCCTAGCAGCAGGATGAGAGGCAGACCAGATCAGTCTGAAAGCAGAATACAGAACAGCAGACATTTATCCAACAGGGAGGAGGCTCATTCATTTCCTGTGCAAATAATTTAAAAAGAATAACATTTTTGAGCAACTGATATGGCCAGGCACTGCTGATTGCTTTATATGCATCACGCTGTCCAGCCTGGACACCTTGATGGGCAGGCACTATTCCCATCACACAGATGAGGACGCTGAGGCTCCGAGAGACTGAGTAACTTGACCAGGGATCAGGATCACACAGCAACTAAGAGGCAGACATATGCATGAGGGTACAGGAGGCAAGAGCAGCATAAAGAAAAGAAACTCTTCCTATTTGAAAAGTTACATGATTTCGAGTGAAGCAAATTTAGAGATTATTTTTCCCCTCTCTTCTGATCTCAACAAAGAATTTTTATGAAGACAGTGCTGATTAGTTCTCTATATGTGCAAAGTACCAAAGCAAAGAAAAGTGACTTCAATTAAAGCATACATGGGCCAGGCGCGGTGGCTCACACCTGTAATCTCAGCAGGTTGGAAGGCCAAGATGGACGGAGCACCTGAGCTCAGGAGTTCGAGACCAGCCTGGCCAACGTAGTAAAACCCTATCTTTACTAAAAATACAAAAATTAGCTGGATGTGGTGGCATCTACCTGTAATCCCAGCTGATTACAGCTGGGAGCCTGAGGCAGGAGAATTGCTTGAACCTGGGAGGCAGAGGTTGCAGTGAGCTGAGATCCCACCATTGCACTCCAGCCTGGGTGACAGAGTGAGACGCTGTCTGAAGAAGAAAACAAAAATTAAAGCATACATGGTTTTAGTTGGATAAACGGCAGGCCTTACCATCAGGGTCATTTGTGGTTAACTGGTTGGTTGACGTTGTTTATAAGTTGGGATGTGGCTTCTGTGAGACAAAGCACTGAAGAAGGAAGCTGGGAGACTTCAATTTGAATTGACTCTTCCGCTAATTTGGGGGTGACCTTGGACAAGCTGCTCCAGTTTCTTTGGTTCTAGCCACGTATCCTTCTACTGCCAAAGGCGAGGGGCTCCGACCAGGTTATCTGATGATCCTTCCAGCTATGACATCAGCTTATGTTCCCAAAAGACGCTGTACGACGAGGCCGCCTGCCCTTCAGGAGCCAAAACAAAAGACGCACTGGACCGTTTCATCCCCACCAGGAGCTTAAGGAACAGCAGCATCCCCACCCACCAGTGGAGGCCGCGTCTGGCCCGGCCCCCCAGGAAAATGCTGTCTGAGCCTGCCCAGAGTGCAAGCGACCCCCAGTCCCCTCGGAAGCCAGGCACGCACCGCCCCACTTGAGGTGCTCACCCATCAGCTGGGTTTCAGAGCTCATTCTTAAGCTCTCTTTTATGGCTTTTACCCAGAATTGATTTGAATAAATCAGTCTAATGCTCTCTCTACAATGGAACCAATTGTAAAAGAGCTTTATTTGCTCAGCTCTGAAAGCAGGTTGGAGCTGCCTTCACCCCACTGCAAGACTGATGGAGAAAAAGGAAGCACACTCAGTGAATCTGACAAAGGAGAATTCCTCGAAGCGGTGAGAGGGAGCCAAAGCCCCTCGCCCAAGGATTCCCCAGCAAAGGGAACCCACACTTGCGGGACCCACACGTGGAGAAGGAGGCCAGAGGTGACCAGATGGGATCTATCTGCACCTGATGATCTTCAAGATGATCCCTGCTGTGCTCAGCAGCAGGCTGAGGGAAGCGAGCCATCCCTGAAACCTTCTGTTTCCTGCTTCTTCCTCTCTCAGAACACAGCAAGAGCTAAACTCTACTGAGCTTTTCCGACGTTCCAGGCACTGCGCCAAGTCTCAAGGGCACCTCCAATTCCACAATCCCAAACACAAGGGTTTTCCCTTCCACAAATGCCCTCCATGTTGTATCTACCCCAGGGCCTTTGCCAGTGCTGTTCCCTCTGCCTCTCTCCAACTCCTACACATACGCCCACGTCTGTAACACTGGCTCCTTCTCCTCCATCATAACTCTTCCCAATTCCACTTCCTCCTAAGGGCGTTTCCTAAACACTCCAATATAAATTCCGTTCTCACTATTACTCTCTCAAACCCACCTGTTCTTTTGCTCCTGCATCACTTTACCACATAGAGGCAAGATGGTGCCTTATTCAGAGACAAAGGTTTGAGAGCCAGAGGCCTGTGGAGTCCCTGCTTCCCTTACTAGCTGAGGACCTTGGACATGCACTTAATCATTCTATACCTCAGTTTATGAACCTGTAAAATGGGGATTATAAAAGCACCCACCTCTCGGAGCTGCAGTGAGGATTAACTGAGATGACACCCTGACAAGTGGCCAGAAATGCGCCTGGCATGTAGAAATCCCTCAGTAAATGTTTGCTACTATTTCTGCTGGGACTATTTGATTTACATCTACTCCCCATCAACCTGTGCACTTCATGAGAAGACAGCCTGGTCCTTCTGTTCATCAAGAGAGCCCTAGGGCTGAGTTCAGTGCCTGGCACACACAGGTACTTAAAAAAAAAAATGTATGTTGAATGAATGAAAATTTCCTTTGTTTTGTTATGTTTGCTTCACACGTGTTTCAAAGAGACAAAGTGGAAATGGCCTTTTGTTCGTTGGTTGGTTGGTTTTTATTATACTTTAAGTTCTGGGGCACATGTGCAGACCGTGCAGGTTTGTTACATAGGTATACACGTGCCATGGTGGTTGGCTGCATCCATCACCCCATCATCTACATTAGGTATTTCTCCTAATGCTATCCCTCCCCAATCCCCCCACCCCCTGCTATTCCTCCCCTAGTCCCCAACCCCCAGGCCCTGGTGTGTGATGTTCCCCTCCCTGTGTGTTCTTCTCACTCTGTCACCCAGGCTGGAATGCAGTGGTGCAATCTCGGCTCACTGCAGCCTCCACCCACTGGGTTCAAGCGATTCTCATGCCTCAGCCTCCTGAATAGCTGGGATTACAAGCACGTGCCACCACGCATGACTAATTTTCGTATTTTTAGTACAGATGGGGTTTCACCATGTTGGTCAGGCTGGTCTCAAACTCCTGACCTCATGATCCACCTGCCCTGGCCTCCCAAAGTGCTGGGATTACAGGCAGGAGCCACTGCGCCTGGCCAGAAATGGCATTGATTTTTATCATTTTACAAATGAAAAAACTGAGGCTGCAAACCTCAATTTACCCAAGCCTGGCTGACCAAGTGTTCAAGCAAGGCAAAACCCCATGTGCAGTGCTTTCCCACCAAAGGACAAGAGGTAGAAACCTCAAACTGCCCCTTCACTCTCTGAGACCACTAGGACCCCCCGAGGTCCCTGCCAGCTTGGTTGAGGCCACCACACCTCAGCAGTGAAGAGCTTACAGCTCAGCCCAGTGTCTGGGGAACGAGGCTTACAGGGCTGTCTGCAAAGTTGCCCCACCTGCCCCTGCCAGGGGATCTTGATGGGTTGCAATGATCAAGCCAATAGCTCTGGCTGGCAATGCTTGAGGCAAGGGCCACCAAGTCAGGGATGCTGAGGCTGAGGATCAAGGGTTCAAAGCCCCCTCTCTCCTTGCAGCAAGAATGAACACATTGATCAGAGGGGCCCGCCATTCACCAAGGGAGGACAGCCTTGCATCCAGACGAGTGCACTCAGGAAGTGACTTGACCCCGATAGGCAAGTAGAGCTGGGGACCCCAGAGACTTTTGTTCCCTATTATTCCAGTGCTCTTGCAAAGAGCTGCCCTTGAGAGCCATCTGTTGAATGACTGAATGAATAATCTGGAGGCTGAATGAATCAATAATAATAATCTATCTTTTGGCCAGGCATGGTGGCTCACGCCTATAATCCCAGCACTTTGGTGGGTGAAGGTGGGTGGGTCACTTGAGCCTAGGAGTTTAAGACCAGCTTGCATAACATGGAAAAACCCCACCTCTACGAAAAATACTAAAATTAGCTGGGTATGGGGGTATGCGCCTCCCAGGTACTTGGGAGGCTGAGACATGAGAATCGGTCAAGCCTGGGAGGCAGAGGTTGCAGTGAGCTGAGATTGCACCACTGCACTCCAGCATGAATGACAGACCAAGACTCTGTATCAAAAAAAAAAAAAAAAAAAACTATCTGTGTCCAGCTTCATCCTTCCTCCTCAGAATCCTATTTTTGGAGACGTAGCATATCATAATGGCTAAAAGGGTAGACTGAATCCAGCCTGACTGAGTTCAAATCTCAGCTTCACCACTCACTGTGTAACACTGAAAAAGCTATCTAACCCTTCTGTGTGCCTCGGTTTCCCCACCTGAAAGTGGAGAGGCTAGTCCCTTCCGAATGGAATTGGGAGGTTTCGTTGGGTTTATATACATAAATGAACACTTACTACATGCTAGACATGGCAACTCTTGCCGTGTCTAGCATGTAGTAAGTGCTCAAAATATGTGCTAGCTGTTACTGTTACCATATTGGCTTTTGTACGGACATTTATTATTTTCAGGCTTATTTGATTTGCCTCTTGCTATAAGCTTCCATGAGCCCTTTTGAGGAAGAAGCAGAACACAAATCAATTTAATAAGTGAACTACTCAAATATAACATTTACAGGGTGGACTTAATCTAACAGATTTCCTCCTAATAAGATACACTTGCAAATTAAACTGTCTAATTTGGTAATACCTTTCAACATGTTAAATGCATATATCCTCTGACCAGCAATCTCATTTCTAGGGACTGATCCTCAAGATACATCCACATGAGTGAACCCAAATGGTAAACAAGGAAATTTTATTGCCACATCGTTTAGAAAAGCAAACAACCAAAGCAACCCACACATCCATGACAAGAGTTTGGCTAAATGAATTTATGGTATAGCCATAAAGCAGGATATACGCAGCTACTAAAAAATGGAGCAAGCTTTTATGTGCCAACATAGAGAGATCCTTAGGACATACGGCTTCTGAAAAAAAAGAAGCTGCACAATGTTGTACAGAGCATGACTCATTTGTGCTTCTAAATATATGTGTACACACACAGATACACACCACAGTCATTAAATCTACATTTTACAGATGAAGACACTGAGACCTAGATTTTGGATTTTGTTTTTTTAAGCCCAACTGACAGTCACTGTCTTTTAATGAAAAGAAGTATGATCTACTTATATTTAGTGTAAACGATATGCTTGATTTTGATCCTTTGATACTGCATCATGCTTGTTCTTTATTTTCCGTTATTTCCTATTTTCATTTTTCCCTGGTTGAAATAAACTTTTATTTGCTCCCTTTTCTCTTTAGAAATTGACTTTCCCTTTCTAAGCATTAATAAACGTGTTTCTCTATCATTCTGCAGAAACAAGATGTCAACCCCTGCCCTCACCAAATGTTTTCATTCCTACTTTTTCTGCCTCCCTCTCCCCGATAAGATGAGGACTTTTTAAGGCTTCCACCAAACTCCTTCCACCACACTTCCAGTCTTCCTGAGAAATGTTCTAACTGAAGCTATTGGGTATTTCTGTTTTAATGAAAACAATTCAATGCCATGTTTCTGCCTCATGTGGTGAAACCATGCTCTTTCTCTGGATTGAGTAATACATTGAAGCCAAATTTAACCAATAAGTTCACTTGCAAACAGCAGAAACAAAAACCAGCTGGAGACATTAAAATGCTGGAGACTTATGTGCCCCACAAGTTTGAGGGGATGGTCCTAGCTCCAGGCTTAGCTGCATCTAGGTTCAAATAATGTCATCGGGGTTCTCTGTATGTCTCTCTCTTTATCCCTTAGCTCCACTTCGCTTTATTATCAGACAAGCTTTATCCAGGTGGACACAAGACAGGAGTTCACAGTTTCAAGCCTATGTCCTACACAGAGATCTCAAACCCAGCTTAGGAAAAAGCATGTTTCCCACAACCTCTGAGAAAAGAGTCACAGAAAGCCGTGACTGGCCCGTTCTTAGGATGTATCCATTCCTGGACCAATCAATGTGGCCAGCAGGATTGAGTCCTCTAATTGGACATGGTTGAGTCATGTGACCACCCTGTGCCACATAAACTGAATAATATTGTTTTGAAAACAGGAGAGAGGAGAGAGTGGTTTGCAGAAAAGATGAAGTGCTAGCCTGCGTTGTGTACCTCGTGGTCAGCAAGCAGAATCTGAGGAATCCAGGAAATCACAAAGGATTCTAAGAGGTCACAAAGAGTGACACTATCAGGCCCCAAACGTTCTGCAGGACTGTAAAGAGAAAAAATACCTTGAAGACTCAGGTGCCCTCTCCTCAGCTTTCCTCTGTCCAGGCTTCAAGAGCTACAGCCATTTCCAAGTTCTAAAAGGACAGCTAGGGGAGCGGTTTGTTTTGATTTCACAAAGATGTGAACTCCAGGATCTCTTGAGAGGCTGCCAGGTAAGGAACCACGTGGTTAAAATTCACTCTTCGATTGCTCACTCATGATAAATACAATCACAGCTTCATACACCTGGCATCAAGAAACTGTAATCTTTCAGCAAAAACTCTCTCTTGGTGTATTTTTCTCAGCCTTGTCACAAGACCTTCCAATTTAACCTGAAGATACTCCTGAGTTAGTAGGAAGCTCAACAATATTTCTCCCCTGACAAATCCTTGTACTTCAGCTCCAGCTATCTCTGGGAATGCAAGGTGACTCCTTGTTGGGAAAATAATGCATTTGTCCCTTCCACAGTAAACGGCTGTTGCTCACCGTATATAGTGAGGTTTTTCCAAGAAAGAGAAATACATCCCCTTTGCTCCATAACCTAAGAAGAAAATAAAACACAGATTTGCACAAATAGAAGAAGGTTGAATTGTGCTTGTTATTCTCAGCTTCGAGACTGCATTGATTACTTCTAGACCAAAAAAAAAATTGTTTCTAATATACAGTCACCCTGCATTAGATTTATATACTTAAGCTTAAAAGAAGCCAAGTAAAGTTATCTGATCTTGTTGTACCTGATTAACCTCAATACACAAATCCTACAAATCAATAGTTAATTAAAAATGCGGCACTGCCTAAGTAGTCAAGCTACTACCTCACCCCTATGCCAACATGACCCATCTTGTATATTACTAAGCTAAAAGCCAGGCTGGCCACCCTCTAAGGCAACACAGAATTGTCCAGGTAAGAAAACAAACATATTTCTAAAATATTTCTATGCAAAGACCTCAGATGTAACATTTTGACTATAGTTGTAACTTGGGGCATCCCATAGAAGCCACCTTGTAATGGCTCATTTTAGGTATCAACTCGACTGGATTAAGAAATACCTAGAGAAAGCATTATTTGGGGATGTGTCTATGAGCACCGTGTTTCAAGAGGAGATTAGTGTGTGAGTCTGCTTGGACTAAGGAGGGAAGATCCACTTTCAATGTGGGTAGGTACCATCCAATCAGTTGAGGGCCATGATAGAACAAACACAGAGGAGAAGCAAATGTGTCTCTATCTCCTGAGGCTGAGACACACTCTCCTTCACCTGTCCTTGGACACCAGAACTTCGGGCTCCCTGATTTTTGGACTCTGGGACTTAACACCAGCAGCCCTCTGGGTTTTCAGGCTTTTGACCTTGGACTGAGAGTTACACCATCATCTTCCCAGGTTCTGAGGCCTTTAGCCTTGAACCAAGCCAGGCTACCAATATCCCAAGGTCTCCAGCTTGTAGACAGCTTGTCGTGGGACTTCTCAGTCTTTGTAATCACATGAGCCAATTCCCCCAGTAAGTCCTTTCTTGTGTATCTATTTATATATGATGGGTTCTGCCTCTCCGAAGAACCCTGACCAATACATGCCTCATTTGGTACACATATCTTCCCAGGTCTTAGAATCACTTCCTTACTGGTCATGCTGCCCATATCCTCTGCATATTTAAGGTGTGTGGAGATGATCCCATGGTGATTTGAAGTACTGGATTTCCATTTTCAAATTTTTTCTGGGCTGAGAGCCTGTGAACTCACCCCCGCCCTGATCTCATCTGCACTCATGCCTTCAAAACTACAAATAATCAAGAACAATCAGGAAGAACCGATTTACTCGTCATCTCCTGGGTTACTGGTAACTCTTGGTGGGTTTCTTTAACTTCACACTCATTTCTGCCATAACAAAAGCATATATTTTATTGATAAATGTTGTTGTACCCTGGCTTATTCCAAGGAGGACTTGAAATGGCTGAGAAAATAGTGCATGGGAAATGGCTTTGTCAGAATTAGCCATTTGGCGGATTCAATTCACAGTGCTTTCTGCTGGTGGCCATGTCTGTTTCCTCAGCTTCCTCACTTCTTCAGGTAATAGATACACCCAACCCCACTCTTAGCTGTAGAAGGACTCAAACTGAGTCCATCATAGTATCTCAAATCCCCAGCGTAAGGGTAGACAAGTAACCCAAGAGAGCCAATCACAACTCTTCCCTGGGAGTTTTCGAACAGGAGCTAGGAGAGGGAAGTTGTCATTTTCCTTCTGGCAACAAAGCCATAGGGGTGAATGATCAGGAGACTTCTGCCAAGTTCTCACCATGTACAAAATCCCATTTCCCATAGGAGGAGAGAAGCCAGGTTACAGAGATGAAAGGGAGAGAGAAAATGGGCAAAAGAAAGCCACCTCATAGTCTAATTCTGTCAACTCACACATTCCCCTTTTTTGATGCAATGACTTAGACATAGAACCCCGGAAGAACACCCCAAGAAGAGACGAAGACAAGACACTCATCACTCTGGCCTTTACTGAAGTCAACGTTCACATGTTTTAACTGAATCGCTACACCCTACATAGCTGACAGATCTCCCTTCTCTCCTAGAATTTTCATCTAGAAGAACCAGACTTTCCAAAAAATGTGCTACAATCTAAAGAACCAAGAAAATCTCACCAGCCTAGAAAAATGGCTGCTGGACCCTGCAGCTGCCCATTCCTCCCAGTTGCAGGCAATGGGGAACTTCTTTTACCTCAAATCCAACTCCAGCCCAGGAAACCAGGCAATCGGAGCACCTGATCACTCCTCTTGGTCTGCCTGGGGTTCAGTGTCTAGAAACATGGGCTTGGCACTAATGGTGGGTGCCATTAGCCAATGGGCTACCTAAAGAGAAGCAGGCTCCTGGGAGGCAGGAAAGCAAGCTGGGTGTTGTCCGAAGACTCTAGGCAGAAGGAAAGAATCTGAAGATCCCAGAGAAGAGACATTTCAAAGAAGAATGGGGTGAGTCTGAGGGTGCTATCTGTGAAGATGAGATGTGACTTGCAGCCTCGGGCTAGGCATTGAAGATACCAAACCTTTGGGGACATGCAATCCCAGGTGTACCAGATGTGTCTCCCAGACCCCACCTCACTGAAACAGAATGATATGTAGTGGTCCCGGGATAACCCCGGGGGATCTACCTGCATGGCCACCAAGCCACAGCTCCCACCCCAGTTTGTATTAACAGTCGCTATCATGCTTGGAGTTTTTTCTGGGTGCCAGGAACTGTGCTGAGCGCTCAGCAAGCATCACAGCATCTCATTGTTGCAATAACCCTGTGAAGTATGGATTCTATTTTTATCTCCATATTACAGATACAACTAATATTCAGAGAAATTAAGTCACTTTTATAAAGTCAGCAGTGCAGCCAGAATCCAAATTAGTTTTCTCTGACTCTAAAGCCAGGATGCTCCTCCGCCCAGACTCTCTTGCCTTCTCCCAAGAGACTGGACTCTGTCATTCACACCCACACCTTCAGGCACTGACAGAAATACTTCCCTAATTCTCAGATTACCAAAGATCAGAGAGGAGCACTGTCGGAATCTTATGGCGGCTGGTCCCACCCACACGATTAGACCACCTTGGAGATGATCCCCAGCCCCAAGCTCGTTCTCATTCTCCATGCTGCCCTGTGCATAGTAATTCAGAATGCCAGCATTCACCGCCCTCTCACTAAAGCTGATGACTCAGTTTCTCCAAGCCCACTCTGATTAGTCTCCCTGCTTTTCCCCTTCAGCCCACCCCAAGAAGGCCCAAAATGCCTCATGGAGAAACCCACCCACATAATGACACAGGGTCAGAGTTGCCCATCTTGAGTTCAGAGCCGAGGTCTGTGTCCCAGACACCAAGGGGAGCATGCTTTGGCTTGCTTGCAGCAAAATGTAAATACAGAGCAGAGGAGAAATGACAAGGGCCAGCCCTGAGGCTGCACCAGGTCCCATAAATGACAAGTACTGTACCCTCCTATCAGGAAGCCAGGGCTATAAAAGCCACAACCGAATTAGGATGGAGTACAAAGTGGTGATGTCATCTGAGAACATCTTCACACAGTGCCACTGCCTGGGAAGGAGGCTGGCTCTCGTCTCCTGGACAGCCAGAGATTTCAGACCCTGATGGAGCCTCCCACTGGGAAAAGAAGACGGAGAACAAAGCAAAAATGAACTCTGGAGTCACTGCTTCTCTCAAGGAAGTCAGGGTGGCGTGTGTGGTCTATGGCTGACATCCCCATTAGCATCCTGATCTGTCTTGGAGAAGTCTTTGGCAGGGTGCAAATCCAAAGCCCATTCTCCACTGCCAACTCCACTCCCCAGTACTCAGGAAACCAAAGGGGCCAGATCTTTCCTGGTCCTGCAGGAGGTCACACAAGACCTGGGCTCAGCCAGCCAGATGCTTGCTACCAGAGTTTTGACTCTCAAAAGAGAGTTACAAAGATGGAGTCAGCCCTATCCCTGCCTGGGTAGCTCTCACTAGCTGGTTCCAACCCTCCCATATTCCTTCTGCCCATTCTTCAAGCCTGATCTTGCCGCTGATCTTCTCTGAGCCCTCAAAAACCTTCTAGGGAACTCAATTCTTCTTCCTTCACAGACAGGATTAGCTGCTGCGACTTTCAACCAAGAATCCTGACTGATACACACTTCTCTGTGTTCTTTGCATTTTGTTTTCAGAGCCAGTAGCCCCCAGGATACTTCAAAGAGTGGGCATTGGTGCAATTCTATTAAAAAAAAACCAGAAACCATTTAGATGTGTGCCAGGAAAAAGCACTTCCAGATGCTTGAGGAAAGATGCAAGATAGCAAGGTATCACCTGAGGCCCAGATTTGGGACTGAAGTTCTCTGTTTCATAGCTCAGGACCTTTGCATATGTTTCTCTCTGGTCTTTTCATTGAACTAAAGCCCACCCATCATTCAGGTCTCAGACTAAATGTTACACTTCCTGGCTGGGCCCAGTGGCTCACGCCTGTAATCCCAGCACTTTGAGAGGCCGAGGCAGGCAGATCACCTGAGGTCACAAGTTCAAGACCAGCCTGGCCAATATGGTGAAACCCTGTCTCTACTAAAAAAAAAAAATAAAAAAAAAAAAAGGTAGCTGGGCACGGTGGTCTGCCCCTGTAATCCCAGATACTCGGGAGGCTGAATATTTCCCTACTTGAAATAGGGAGACGGAGGTTGCAGTGAGCCAAGATCACACCATTGCACTCCAGCCTGTGCAAAAAGAGTGAAACTCTGTCTCCAAAAAAAAAAAAGTCACTTCCTCTGAACAGCTATCATAGTTGGTCATGCTATATTGACTTGTCTATTTGTTTAAGGTCCTTATCCTATAAGACTGTAAGCACTAGGAGGGAGGGAACAGTGCTATTTGGTTCTCTTGTCACTCCCAGTGCCTGTCATAGCCTAGCATGTAATTGGCATTCCATAAATATTTGTAAAGGTATTCACATCCATGGGACGCAATCACCCACTCAATGGATATCTTCATGGCACCCGGGGACACTATTATTATCATCCCTGTTTTACAGGTAGAAATCTGAGAAACAAGGGGTTTAAGGAATTTGCCTTAAGTCACCCAGATGATGCAGGGTAAAGAAGGGATTTGAACCTGAGCATACTGACTCCAGAGCCCTCTTAGTTGCTCCATGGAGCAGGGACTTTATGCAGAGTCGAGATTCTGATCATCTACTGTTGCATAACAAACCAAAATTTAGTAGTTTAAAAAATACATCATTTGTTCTGCTAATGAATCTGAACTTTGGGCAAGGTTCAACAGAAAGGGTTCATTTCCATTCTTCCGAGCAACAACTGGGGAATCTTCCGTAGGACCTGGAGGAACAACTTTCAAGGTAAATTTTTTTTTTTTTTTTTGAGACAGACTCTCACTCTGTCACCCAGGCTGCAGTGCAGCGGCACGATCTTGATTCACTGCAACTTCTGCCTCCCAGGTTCAAGTGAGTCTCCTGCTTCAACCTCCCAAGTAGCTGAGATTACAGATGGGCGCCATCATGCCTGGCTGATGTTTGTATTTACATAGAGACAGGATTTCACTGTGTTGGCCAGGCTGGTCTCGAACTCCTGACCTCAAGTGATCCGCCCACCTTGGCCTCCAAAGTGTTGGGATTACAGGTGTGAGCCACCACACCCAGCCAAGATGAGTATTTCATATGGCTGGAGAGTTGATGCTGGTGTCAGGTGAAAGCTTAGCCAAGACTGTGTGCCAGAGGCCTTCGTTCCTTTCCACAGGGGTCTTGCCTCAGGCTGCTTGGGCTTCCTCACAGCATCGTGGCTATGTGCCAAGAATGAGCATTTAAAGAGAACCAGGAGAAAGTTGCACAGTATCTTCTAACCTGGCCTTTGAAGCCTCATAGAGCCACTGCCACTACATCCTATTTGTGTAAACAGTCTGAAGCCTGCTCAGATTCAGAAGGAGGAGATCTGTACTCTACCTATTGACCGGGATGAGACAAGCTTCTAGAAGGACCCACAGGATGGGAGGTGATATTGCAGCTGTCTTCAGAGAATACAATCTGCCTCAGCACACAGCATATTGCATGACTTCACCAGGCTGTCCTAACTTACAAACCCCACTGAAAAATTACCACCCCTGGGAACCCCATTGCAAGTTTAGAAAAATCACTGGACTCAAAGAAAAGAAGCTAGGAAAATAAATGCCACTGGTTGGGGGGTGGTGGGGGCATGGTAGGGAGAGTCTTCCCCCACAATATTTACATATTTTCACTACATTTCCTTATAATGCCTGAAGCTCTACTAATTAGAAACTCATTTGAGATAACTAGTAACCAATTTAAAAATGCAAACACCTCCTGGGGCTAGTGAGAGTCCTCAAAACAGTCATGTAAATTGGTTCTGTCAAGGATTTCCTCCTACGCCCTGCTGAGAGCCAGTTGCAAGAAGAGACTATAGAAGGGCATTGGGTAACTTTGTTGCTAAAACTCTTCTGGATACAGACGTTTGGGAAAAGAAGCAGAGTTCAGCAGAGGAGTGAAGAAAGTAAGCTTATGTTGGGTTGGACACGGTGGCTCACGCCTGTAATCCCAGCACTTTGGGAGGCCGAGGCAGGCAAATCCCAAGGTCAAGAGATCAAGACCATCCTGGCCAACATGGTGAAACCCCTGTCTCTACTAAAAATGCAAAAATTAGCTGGGTGTGTTGCATGTATGAAGTCTCCCTCTGCCGCCCAGGCTGGAGTGCAGTGGCACTCTCTCAGCTCACTGCAACTGCCGCCTTCTGGGTTCAAGTGATTCCCCGCCTCAGCCTCCTGAGCAGCTGGGATTACAGGCGCCTGCCACCACACCCAGCTAATTTTTTATATTTTTAGTAGAGACGGGGTTTCACCATCTTGGCCAGGCCGGTCTTGAACTCCTGACCTCCTGATCCACCTGCCTCAGCCTCCCAAAGTGCTAGGATTACAAGCATGAGCCACTGTGTCTGGCAGTAAGCTTATTTTTAAGTCTGAACAAGTGTATTGGTTTAGGGGCTCTGCAAACACGGCCCCAATCAGGCTACAAGATGTTGTGGCAGCAACATTTACACCCAGTCACTCCTGGCTGGCTGAGCCACTTTTCAGAACACGCTTGCACAGCTGTGTAGAGCGGCTGGCTCCACTGGCAGCCAGCAGAGCCATAACTCACACTGTCACTGCTCCTCTCAAACCCCTTCGGTAAGCACTTTTAATCAATGCAACAGGAATAAACATTTGCTGCAGAGCGACCATGTGTAGGGAGGAACATAGTTCCACTAAGCCTCAGAAAGCAAAACCTCCTGGCTGTTTGCATCTATGCGAGAGCTTACAGGAAAAGCCCTCTGTGTGGCTGCCAGCCTCACACATTCCCTCCAAGGGCGAGTTCTTCTTTCCATGTTAATCTTTGCTCTGACGTGCCATCTGTCAACCAGACCATCCTCTGTTGACATTTCAAAGCATCTTTGCCCTGTGAATGGTCACCAGCCCTGCTGGCAAGTCCCCAGGTGACATTGAACTTAAATGAGAGAGAAAACAAGTTTCTGGGTGGATTTGAGTTCAGCATCTGGGAGTCTCTGTGTGGAGATGAAACCTGTCTCCCCAGCTGTGGGCTGCATCCTTGTTTATTATCTGGTTTGGTTGTTGGGGACCTGGAAATTCGTGGGCACCTCTGCAATTTGTGGGAGAAGCTGCATGGCCCTTCCAACAAAAGCAAGCCATAGTAACAGAAGCCCAAGTCTTCAGATCAAGGTGCAACTTGAAGCAGCCTCCGTGTGAAAGCAAACAAGAGTCAGAAGGATGCCTAAGGCAGAGTCTTGTCCATAGGGCAGCTATAAGGCAGAGAGAGAGAGAGAGAGAGAGAGAGAGAGAGAAAGAGAGAGAGGGAGAGGGAGAGAGATGGGTGCCAAGGCCTCTGCATCAAAATCCCTAGAAGAGGAGCTTTTGAAGCTAAGGCGGGTGGAAATAGGAGTTTGAGACAAGCGTGGACAACATAGCAAAATCCTGTCTCTACAAAAAAATTACAAAAATTAGCTGGGTGTGGTGGTGCATGCCTGTGGTCCCAGCTACTCAGGAGGCTGAGGTGGGAGGATGGCTTGAGCCCAGGAGGTCAAGGCTGTAGTGAGCTGAGATTGTTCCACTGTACTCCAGCCTGGGTGACAGAGCAAGACTTCATCTCAAAAAAAAATGTTTTTAAAAACAATCATCCTGACTACCTGAATGGATGATAAGAAGGTAGGAGCAGAAGCAAGGAGTCCAGCAGGGCGATTCTGCAGGTGGGAGCCCACCGTGGCTCAGACCAGGCTGGGGCTGAAGACAGACTGGACTCTGGATCTATTCTGATGATGAAGCAACTCACTGACTCTTGAAGACTGGGCTCTAGGAGACTGTATTTTAAAGAAGCCTCTCGGAGGATTCCAATGCAGTCTGAAGTCGAAGAACCGATTTAGGTGAAGCTTCTGCTTCATCCTTGGGAAAGTCCCTACTGACTTTTCTCCAAGCCACCTCCAAAGAGATGCTAGACAGGCTGTGCTACAATGTCTGAACCTGTGTGCACAGCTCTAGAGCAAAACTCAGGACACTGGGTCCAAGGTTAGGGGCTGGGAATACGACAGTGAACCATCACCGTCCTCTTTTCAATGAGCCTCACATTTGATGAGGGAAATAAAAGAAAAAAAAATCGTTTTCAACTCAGAATGGTAAGAGCTGTGATGACAGTATGCCTGGGGCAGTGGGAGCATACAGATGGAGCACCCAATCAGCCGGGCGCAGTGACTCACACCTGTAATCCCAGCACTTTGGGAGGCGGAGGTGGATAGATCATTTGAGGCCAGGAGTTTGAAGCCAGCCTGGTCAACATGGTGAAATCCTGTCTCTACTAAAAATACAAAAAGGCTAAGCACGGTGGCTCACGCCTGTAATCCCAGCACTTTGGGAGGCTGAGGCGGGTGGGTCACTTGAGGTCAGGAGTTTAAGACCAGTCTGGCCAATATGGTGAAACCCCGTCTCTATTAAAAATACAAAAATTAGCTGGGCATGGTGGTGCATGCTCTGTAGTCCCAGCTGCTCGGGAAGCTGAGGCAGGAGAATCGCTTGAACCCAGGAGGAGGCTGCAGTGAGCCAAGATCGTGCCACTGTACTCCAGCCTGGGCAACAGAGTAAGCCTCCATCTCAAAAATAAATAAATAAATATACAAACAAAAAATTAGCCAGATGTGGTAGCAGCCGCCTGTAATCCCAGGTACTCGGAAGGCTGAGATGGGAGGATTGTGTGAACCCAGGAGGCGGAGATTGCAGTGAGCCAAGAATGCACCACTGCACTCCAGCCTGGGTGACCGAGCAAGATCCATCTCAAAAAAAGTGAGGTGGGGGGTGGTGGGCATCCAATCTACATCAGGTGGTCAGAAATACTTCCCCATCAGACAACTCCTAAGTTGAAGACTAGAAAAGGGTACGAATTAGCCAGGGCAGTGGGAGGGGTATGGAAGATCTTTCCCAGCAGAGGGAAGAGCAGGTGCAAAAATTGAGACATGAGAGGGTGAGGAGCTGAGAGACATTCATATAATTGTAAAAGTGACTAATGTAGAGGCAAGATGGAGCCAAATCTTAAAAGCTCTTGGCCATGTTTATCCTGAAGACAAAGGAAGACAGGAGATGTTTTTAGGCAGGGGCGTAATGATCCACTTTGTGCTATAAAAAGAGCAGTCTGGCTGGAGGAGAGTGGGAGGTGAGTAGACTGGGTAGGAGGCTGCAATACACAAAGTGAGGCAAGATGGTAGGCTGGAGCAGGGCTGTGGCGATGCAGATGGGGTGGGGAGGGTAGACTAACTTGACTGAGAAAGAGGGAGGAATGCAGGATGACGCGCAGGTGTTTTGGAACCTGGGTGGATGGTGGTGTGAACCTGACCTAGTGAGCCCAGGCAGAAAAGGAAATCAGGAGAGGAAGGCAAGGCGAGATCAGTGGAAGACAGACAGCCGAGGGGTGATAACCAGTGGGCAGCTGGGTTCATCAGCCTGGGGTTAGACAGAGAGCTCTGGAGTGGAAATAAAGAGGAAAGGACTTTGGGAATAGGTGAGTCCTCCCTGAATAATGTGCAGAGAAAGGAGAATAGAACACAGGGGACAGATAAAGGGAAGAGATTTGTGATTAAAACTAACCATCCATCAGACACCTTCCAAAAGAACACTTTCAGAGGTTTCCTCTGGTGAGCTATTCAGGACCAGAACGAAAGGCTATATTCACAGTAAAATAACTGCTGGGAAGGTCTTCATGAAAACATTTAATGCTGCTTTTAAAACAACAACAATAATAATAACAAGAAAAAGAAAAACAAGAGTTTAGCTACTGCACAGACCCTGGAGTCATTTTTCAGAAAGAGTCTATCAAACAGGAATCTGATCTGACTCAAGGAGGTGTCATATCAAGAGCAAAAATCCAATTCCAATGTCTAAGAGCCTTTCTGCCAGGTACAAGACGTTAATTCCAGTTGAAGTGATTTTTCTATTGATTAATAGGCTGGGAATACACAGGTTGTTGGTTTTTGAGATTTCCCTCCCTGTGTCTTCATGCCAGCTGTGAAAGAGTCAAAATGCTCCCAGCTGTCAAAATAAAAATGACACTTGGTCGCAGAATAAACAGATTATAGGTCAATCACCTTGATGACTTTTTAACTATGAGGAGCCATTAATGTTACTGAATAAGCAAATCTGTTTGCATAACCAGATTTTTATAGGCTACTGGGAATAAAGGTTTTCCTAAGTGGGTGATTTGTACAACGATAGCCTTTAGGTCTCTGATGGAACAGCTCTGATGAGGAAATGTTCCTTTAATTATGTGGAAGGCCAATTACCACGTTATAGCCACATTGTTTTGCAGATTGCATATCATTTCACCATTTCCATAGCTTCAGCACTATAATTCTGGAGAAAATGCAGGCACCAAGAAGACACTTGAGGCACATTATGCTGGAGATAAAGATGTTTTAGCGAATTCAATTTAAGCTACAACATTAAAGTTATTTTGTTGAATAAAACATAATGCAATAATGAGCTTGTGTATGTCAACTCTATAGTGGAGGTAATAATAGCTAGAGAGAGCATGTCCCCTCTCCCCTTTTTCATGCTCATTAGAGTAATAGATAATGCTATAGAGAGAACCTTTCTCTAATATGTGCTTCATCTCAGGTTAAGTGTGTTTTGTGCAACTGTGCTTCATGAAAAAAATAAGTAAAGGAATTAATTTGGGAGCCATTTACAAAAGTGCTACCACTTGATTCTATTTTATACTCTGAGATTTCTTGTTCCCAGTGCCAACCAGGAAAGGACTTTCTGAAGAAGATCAAATTAATCACTATCTTTATATACTTGGGACTGGGAGGTCTGTACGGAGCAAGTGAAGAAATCAGCAGAGTGAAGATCGAGGGAGAACAACGTGATGGGGGAAAGACAAAGTAACTGCAATGTTGGTTTCCATTCTGCCACTCATGAGTGAGACCCATGATGTCCCCTCTCTAGGACTCAGTTGTTCTTATCTGTAAAGTAGAGGAATAAAAGGGCCCTTGAAAGTATTAAAATTCCCTAACCTATCTGTTATACACTTTCATTCATACTGAAGGGAATCTTGTCTACTTTCCCAAGAGGACACAATAATCATCAAGCTGAATGCACCGAACAACACTGCCTGAAACTATTCAAGCAAAAACTGAGAAAGGTACACAGAGGGATAGACATACCTCCTATAAGAGTAAGAACTCTTTAGCACATGTGTAGTGTGCCAGAGACAACACTGTGTTTACACTGTTCCTCTTCCTGGACATGCAGAAAGACAACATCTCCCATCCTCCCTTGCAGTTAGTTTGGAACCATGTGACTGTTTTTCAACCAACAGGAATGTAAGAAATCACTTCTGGGCCAAGGTTATCAAAGGCAAGTGTGAGCTATGTTCCCTCTCTTCCCATCCATATGGCTACAAGTGAAAAACTCTGAGACGGCAGAATTAAAAGATGGAAACTGGCCAGTGTGGTGCTTCACACCTGTAATCCCAGCACTTTGGGAGGCCAAGGCAGGAGGATCATGAGGTCAAGAGATCAAGACCATTCTGGCCAATATGGTGAAACCCCATCTTTACTAAAAATACAAAAATTTGCTGGGCGTGGTGGCACGTGTCTGTACTCCCAGCTACTCAGGAGGCTGATGCAGAAGAAATGCTTTAGCCTGGGAGGTGGAGGTTGCAGTGAGCCAAGATCATGCCACTGCACTCCAGTCTGGTGACAGAGAAAGACTCCACCTAAAAAAAAAAGAAGAAGAAGAAGATGGAAACCTCCAGGATCTCTGAATCACTGTTGCACAAGGGCCCCCAAGGAGAACCCCTGCCGTGCACCAGACTATGATATGGGTGCCAACCCACTGAGACTTCTCAGCAGCATTGTCTAGTGTTACACTGACTAACATCCTAAGGTTTGAGAGATCTAACATACTATTAATTGAAGCTAGATTTCAATTACACTGAGAACCATATCTATTAAAAAATAAAAACTCTCCTGAAAAAAACAAATAATCCACATTCCTTTTAAGCACACATAGCACATTTGAAAAAAATAAATGACCACATATTAGGCCATCAAGTATTAACATTCTCTAACCTATCTGTAAAATACTTTTATTCACACTGATGGGAATCTTGTCTATTTTGCCAAGCAGGAATACATAATCATCGTCAAGCTGAATGCACCAAGCAACACTGCCTGAAGCTATCTAAGCAAAAACTGAGAAAGGTACAC
The DNA here is from genome assembly GCA_004027715.1 of Plecturocebus donacophilus. NCBI lineage: Eukaryota > Metazoa > Chordata > Mammalia > Primates > Pitheciidae > Plecturocebus > Plecturocebus donacophilus. The sequence continues at coordinate 9,662 of PVKP010018379.1, read as the reverse complement.
AGAGGGATAGACATACCTTCTATAAAGTAAGAACTCTTCAGCACATGTGTAGTGTGCCGGAGACAATGCTGTGTTTACGCCATTCCTCTTCCTGGATGTACAGAAAGACAACATTTCCCAGCCTCCCTTGCAGTTAGTTTGAAACCATGTGATTTTGTATCAGCATTTACGAAATGGAGAAATCAGCAGGGTGAAGATGGGGGAAAACAACATCCACTATATGATTGACATTGTCTAGACCACATTTTTCTGACCATAATACAACAAAATTAGAAGTCAACAGCAAGAACATAGCCAAACACAAGCATACATTTGGAAAATTAAAAATATCCTTTCACAAGTTAAAGGAGAAATCACAGCAGAAATTACTAAATATTTATAATCGAATGAAAACAAAACTTTTTAGATTTTTACGTTGGGTACATTGAGCTACTTGGCTTTTGCTTTCACCACATCATTGAGGAAGGCAGTGGTTGCATGTTATCCCCTGCTTTTACTGCAAACTGTAATGGATGAGAAACTCCTTACAAGCAAGAAAATGTATTCAGTGTTCACCATATGCCTAACACAATATTAGGCACCATGCAGGAACTTTAAACAAATGTCTGTATAAATTTATGATTTATTTGAAAAGACAGAATACACATTTCTGAAACAACATGAGAACTACCCTAAACCAACAGAACATCCAGAATCATCTAGAGTAATAATAGAAGAAATTTCAGTGAAACAAGAGATAACCTTTTCATACATTACATTTTAAAATATGCTTAAATGCTAATACAAAATTTCTCCCCAGGGTGAGGTAAAGCCAAGGCACTCATATATGGCTTATGATGATGTAAAATAATGCAACTCATATAGAAAGCCATCCTGGGCCATGTGCAGTGGCTCATGCCTGTAATCCCAGCACTTTGGGAGGCCGAGGCAGGCAGATCACTTGAGGTCAGGAGTTCTGGAGCAGCCTGGCCAACATGGTTAAACCCGTCTCTACTAAAAATACAAAAATAAGCTGGACATGGTGGTGGGTGACTGTAATCCCAGCTACTCGGGAGGCTGAGGTACAGGAATCACTTAAATCCAGAAAGCAGAGGTTGCAGTGAGCCAAGATCACACTACTGCACTCAGCTTTGGTGAACGAGTAAGACTCTGTCTGAAAAAAATATATTACATATATATATATATAATATATAATATTTATTTTTATTAAAAATATATTTTTTTGGATAAAAAAGTATTGAGAAAATTTTTATTGCTAATTATTCTTACACTGATCCTTGAAAATTCTTGTGATGCCCTGAATTTTAGTTTCTTTCCTAGAATTTTTATGATTAAAATTTCTACAGGTTAATAACAAAGGAAATCTGTACAGTAGATTTTCTATAAAAAATTATATGTATCAGTTTTTGTAGATGACAAGCGTTTCCTGAATTTATATAATAGGTCATAGCTCAGTTCTGAATTAAACTTCACAGACCAAGTTTTAAAGGTGGCCTCTATAAAAGTAAGTAATTAAAAACAATAATAATAATCTTCATGTTATTTGCTGGACCTGGTAAGTAAAGATATTTATTACTGCATTATTTAAAAATAGCAAAACATGGAAGCAATTTATATGTCCAACTATAGGGGAATGGTTGATTAAATGATAGCACATTCATTAAATTAAACCTAGTGCAGTTATGAAAAGCCATAAGTATAAAAGCCATGGAAAATATGGAAAAAATAAGTGTAATGTTAAGCAAAAAAAGAACCCAGAATCATGAGTAGTCTTGGATTGTCATTACATCAGATAAACAACAACAAAACTATTTACAATGAGATGGGAAGTCTCAATATCTTTCAAATATTTGTAATGTTTTCATATTACTTTTATTGTTATTTTATTTTGTGGCGAGTCTTGCTCTGTGACCTAGGCTGGAGTGCAGTCGCATGATCTGGGCTCACTGCAAACTCTGCCTTCCAGGTTCAAGCAATTCTCATGCCAGCCTCCAGAGTAGCTGAGACTACAGGCACGTGCCACCACCCCCAGCTAATTTTTTGTATTTTTAGTAGAGACAGGGTTTTACTATGTGGGCCAGGCTGGTCTCAAATCCTGACCTCAGGTGATCCACCTGCCTCAGCCTCCCAAAGTACTGGGATTGTAGGCATGAGCCACCACACCTGGCATCATATTACCTTTAAATAATTTTTTAGGATCCAAGGTGGCATTATTTTAACATATGAGTAAAGGAATCACCAGGACGCACTGGGCCTGTCCCTATAGATGAGCACCAAGGTGATACGCACACACCTAAGCATGAGGCTCCTGCTATGCACTATACATGTACTTGTGCCTAAAACCTTGAGGAAAATGCCATTTACCTCATCCATTTTTACAAAGATGGTTCAAAGACAATATTTATCGCTAAATTCCCCCAAAACCCTAAAACCGCATGTGTGCGTTTGTACTTGTGAGTCAGTGAAATCCAGTTTGAGATCATCAGCAACACCGGACAGCGCAGCCCACACTGCCATGGCATGGGGGCAGGCGGTGACAATACAGGTGCAAATGGACTGACTGACACTCAGGCTACACAGCCTGGTCTCAGCCCGCAGGGTTCATGCTGAGAATGGTACAGGCAGGGGGCCGGGGACTAGTGTCCAGATGAGACAACAGTCTCCATCACCCACTGGCTGAGTCACCCAGGCAGGACAGCTCACCTCTCTCCCTGGGACTCTGTTTCTCTGTCCACACAGCAGGCAGACAGTCACTATGGTCAAGACGTGTCCTCCAGAAATCATGAGTTAGAAACAATCCCCAATGCAAATGTGTTAGGAGGTGAGGCCTAATGGGAGGTGTTGAGGTTGTAAGGGCCTCGCCCTCATGAATGGATTAATTCCATTATAAAAAGGGCTGGCAGAAGTGGGTCCACTCTCAGATGCTCTTGTCCTCACGCCTTCCACCACCTGACGATGCAGCAAGAAGGTCCTTGCCAGACACCAGTGCCTCAGTCTTGGACTTCTCAGTTTCCAGAAAAATTGCCTTTTGTTATATATCACCCAGTCTCAGGTATTCTGTTATAGCAGCAAAAAATGAACTAAGAAAACAGTCGTGCCTATGGACTCCTTGAAAAGTAAAGGGAATGCAGGCGGCCCATCTATCCTTGGATTGAGTCCACATGTGCTCAAGAAATGGCAATTTCTACTGTGATGGTCTGGAGGGGTATGATGAGTCGGTTGTTTTTCTTTTTCAAGTGTTGTGTGGTGCTCGTATTCAGCTTTTCATGAAAATTTATATGGCACAAGCCACCCATTTATCCTACTCTTTGACCTGGGGTAAATTTTCTGTCCTCTGTCTGCCTCAGTGTTCTCATCTGTAGAATGGGAATGATGGTGCATCCCTCACAGGTTTGTTGTAAGGCTGAATGAACTAACTCATGTATGCATCTAGCACAGAGTCTGGCTCATTCTAAGTATAAAATAGATGCTGCTAGCTGTTTGTTTTTGCTACAGTATGATTTACAGGATCAGAATAATCAACCTCTACTCATTTCTATTCAGAGGAATTGGCCCTCAGAAGTTGTCCTTCTACAAGGTTGGACTGGGTCAGGAAAAACAATAACAAGAGCAGCTAAATGCATTGAGTTCCTATGATATGTCAGGCACTCGTATGAGCACACAGTGGTTTTTTTTTTTAAAGGAACAGAGGAACAGCCTTTTCCCAGCTCTGGCTGAGATCTCTTGGATCAAGAGTAACTGATGCAGAGACATCTCACCCCCTTGCCCTGACCAGTGTCAAGAGGCCCATTGCCTATGAGAAGACGGCACCTATGACCTGGTTCACAGACCTGGAGGCAGTGAGCAGCTCTCGGAGCCAGATCAGGTGGAAACTAAACAGAGATGAGCAGATCTTAGAGTGATTTTCACTGCAGGTCATAGAAACCGGCTGAAGGCAGCTCATGCCAGATCAAACGGATGTTTAATGGATAAACATCAGACTGTCTCACGAAACCTAAGAGTGACCGTAGGGGAACCAACCATCCCAGTTTTCCCAGGACCCCCTCGGTTTTATTCTTGTGTTTTAGGAAGCCCCTAGGTCCCAGGCATACCGAAGCCGTTGGTGGCCCTGGAATCAGGTGCCACAGAGGTGGGACCCTCATGGGATTCTCGCCACATCTCTCCCCCTCCTTCCCTTTGCACGCCTCTTCCCTCTTGCCCCTGAGCACACACTCTTCCCAGCCTCCTCTCACACGCGGTGCAAGATGCCAGCCCCACGGTTTGAGCCTTTCCCTTTTCCGCAGACACTGCCAAGACAGGCTGAGAATCTCTCAACCCTAACACCAGATTTCCAGAGGAGGGAAGCTGACCAGCAGGGCCAGGCCAGGTATCCACCAGGTCTTCCTCCACTGTGGCCAAGAGGAGGATCCTGTGATGGGGAACCAGGGCATGTATTATATGCTGGACACTGCTCCAGAAAACATAAGAAATGCTACCAAAGAATGAAACAGAATAAATGATGCTATAAATAATTCAATGTTTGTATCCCCACTCCAATTTTTTGTTGTTGTTGAGATGGAGTCTCACTCTGTCACCAGGCTGGAGTACAGTAGCATGATTTCAGCTCACTGCAACCTCTGCCTCACAGTTTCAAGTGATCCTCCTGTCTAAACCTCCCGAGTAGCTGGGACTAGAGGCTCACACCATCACACCCAGCTAACTTTTTGTATGTTTAGTAGAGACAGGGTTTCACCATGTTGGTCAGGATGGTCTCAATCTCTTGACCTCGTGATCCATCTGCCTCAGCCTCCCAAAGTGCTGGGATTACAGCTGAGAGCCCTGTGTCTGGCCCCCACTCCAGTTTTATATGTTGAAATCCTAACCCCAAGGTGAGGGTATTAGGAGGTAGAACCTTTTCATGAGGGTGGGGCCCTCATGAATGGGATTAGTGCTCTCATAAAAATGACCTGAGAAAGCTGCCTTGCCCCTTTCACTACGTGAGGGATCGGCAAGAAGGCACCCTCTGTGAGCCAGGAACCAGCCCTCACCACATACCAGATCAGCTGGTGCCTTGATATTGGAATTTCCAGCCTCTAGAACCATCAGCAATAATTTGTTGTTTCAGCCAGTCAGTGAATGGTATTTGTGTCATAGCAGCCTAAACTGACTAAGACAGAGGGATACAGAAAGATGGGATGGGATGTTCAAGGACAGCCTTCCCAAGGAGGCATATGTGAGTTTCCTATGGGTCCTGTGACAATTACCACAAACTGGGTGGCTTAAACAATGCACATTCATTTCCTTGTAGTTCTGTAGGCTGGAAATCCAAGATAGGCTAAAATCAAGGTATTGGCAGGACTCTGCTTCTTCCAGAAGCTCTGGGGGAGAAGCCCTTTCCTTGCCTTTTCTACCTTCTAGAGACCTCCCACGTCCCTTGGCTTCTGGTCCCTTCCTCCACCTTCACACCAGCAGCCACAGGCCGAGTCTTTCACACATTGCATCTCTTTGACTCTGACTCTTCTGTCTCCCTCTTCCATCTTTTAAGGATCCTGTGATTACACTGAGCCCACCAGAATAATCTCCCTATTTCGAACTCAGCTGATTCGCAATCTTAATCCATGTGCAATACGAATTCTCCTTTGCCAAGCACCATAACATAGCCACAGGTCCTAGAGATTAGGATGCGGACATCTTCAGGGGAGAAGGGCATTACACTGCCTACTACAAGGTAATACTTGAACAGAGACCCTGGGACAAGCTTGCACTGCGAGGGTCGAGTTCAAATACACCTGACACAGCCCATCTGTGCAAGGGGCAGGGAGTGTACAGAGAACACAGATTGTTCTGAGCAGCACAGGCTTCTCCAGAGGTATCTCCATACAGCTCCCTACAGCTTCTTAGCTATGACTGGAGGTGAAATTAACATCTGCCTCTAGAGCAAACAGCACACATCTTATCACATGGCAAGAGGTAAAGGATGAACTCCTTCCAGGGTTCAGTGTCCCAGACACGGTTCCTAACTCCAGACCCTTCCTAGAAGCCACTGTCACAGGGTTAGCCCTGTATAGCACCCATGCCCTCAGACAGAGGTGTGCAGGAAGGAGCTGTGGGCAGTGGTTCTCCCAGGAGGGAGGTAAGGAAGTAGGGAGATGTGATGGACAGCAGTGGTTTAGCTGTATCTGTGATGTTTCTAAAGAAAAAAAAGTTCTGAGGCCAGGCACGGTGGCTCACGCCTGTAATCCCAACACTTTGGGAGGCTGAGGCGGGCGGATCACAAGGTCAGAAGATCAAGAGCATCCTGGCCAACATGGTGAAACCCCGTCTCTACTAATAATACAAAAAAATTAGCTGAGTGTGGTGGTACGTGCCTGTAATCCCAGCTACTCAGAAGGCTAAGGCAGGAGAATTGCTTGAACCAGGGAGTCAGAGGTTGCAGTGAGCCGAGATCACGCCACTGCATGCCAGTGCAATGACAGAGAGAGACTCCGTCTCAAAAAAAAAAAAAAAGAAAAAAAGTCTGAAGCAAATACTGCACAATTATGTTGCTAATTGGAAGAGTGCGGTCTTTTCTTATTTTCTGCTTGTTTTAAAACTTTCTTTTTAAGAGACTGGTTCTTGCTTTGTTGTCTAGGCTGGTCCTGAGCTCCAGGCCTCAGGGGATCCTCCTACCTTCACCTCTCAAAGTGCTGGGATTACAGGCACGAGCCATCACACCCAGCCAGTCCTTTTCTAGATGTTTGAAATACTGCACAGTCAAAAAGAAACTACTAAATTACCAGGGAAACAAACTTACAGAAACATCTAAACCTCCTTCAAGGCAACATCCGGTCTGACTTTTACATTACTGGAAAGCTAAAAGCACACCCCACTGGGAACGCAGCTGAAAATTAGACTAAGAACTCCTCGAAGAAGAGGCTCCCAGGGAGACGCCTTATGCGGCCCCACCTGTCCTGCTGCAGGTGCACCCAGTGCCCAGGGCTCCCACATCTGGCCAAGAGTTAAATTCTAGAATGGATGTGAAGTCTGGAGTGTCTGGTTTGATGTGTGTTTTTAAATTCTGTGGCTGATGCTACAATCAAAGGTCTGCTGATGGGAAGCACAAAGGCGAGATGAAACATGGGCCCAGAAGGATGATGGCAGCTTCATCATGCCCCACTGCAGGATGCCAGACACACCTATTATGCCCTGGAATAATGCACGCTGATTCCAGCATGCACCCCTCCACCCACCCTGCTTTATCCTGCTTTGGGGGAACATACCTTCAGCCCCTCTCCTTGTACCAACCCTGGAAATTAGCGGAGTCAATCTCTGATCTTCCTTGGACAGCAAAAAAACTCAAGCACCTTCCCCTTCCACATCTGAAACTCCAAAGTTCATCACAGATTTCAACCTGAACTTGGACTCTTTCAAGACAGGTATTACCATGCTAGCCTTAAAACTAGTCATTAGTTTACTCAGCACATGGTTATTAAGCACCTACCACGTGTTAGGTATGGCTTCACACACTGAGAAGATAGCAGTGAGCCAAAAAGACAAAAATCTTAGGTCTCATGGAGCCCACAGTATAGCTAGAGACAGATGACAAACAAGGGAAACAAGTCAATACATTAACACAGGTCAGCCAGGCCCGGCGGCTCACAGCTGTCATCCTAACACTCTGGGAGGCCAAGGCAGGAAGACTGAATCCCAGGTGTTTGAGACCAGCCTGGGCAACACAGTGAAACCCTCTCTCTACAAAAAATTAGGCAGATGTGGTGGCACGCCCCTATAATCCCAGGCACTCAGAAGGCTGAGATGGAAGGATCACCTGAGCCCAGGAGGCTAAAGCTGCAGGGAGCTGTGATGGCACCACTGCTCTCCAATGATAGAATAAAGCCCTGCCTCAAGAAAGATAGATATAGGTTTTTAATTTATATATTTACATATATTTTTAAATATATATAAACACAATCTTAACATATCATGTGATGTGTTACTATATCGTTATAGCTAATTAATATACAGTAATTTATATAGAGAGAGAACTACACATTAACACATTACATATACACGTTAGTTGGTTATCAGTTAGTTTTAAGTGCTAAGCAGGGAAAGTAAAGCGAGGAAGGAAAACAGGGAGGATGAGGGGTGGTTTGCCGTCCCAGCTGGGTGGCCTTTAAAGGTGACACTGAAGAAGACCAAATTGGGTGCAGTGGCTCACACCTGTAATCCCAGCACCTTAATGAGCAGAAGTAGGAGGACCCCCTGAGGCCAGGCATTCCAGATCAGACTAAGCAATATAGCAGGTCTCTGTCTATAAAATAAAAATAAAATAAAATATAAATGAGTTGAGCTTGGTGGCACATGCCTGTAGTCCCAGCTACTCGGGAGACCAAGATGAGAGAATCACTTTCTTAGGAGTGTCAGGCTGCAGTGAGCTATGACTGTACCACTGCACTCCAGCCTGGGCATCAGAGTGAGACCTTATCTCAGAAAAAGAAAAAAAAAAAAAAGACGATATCAAGCCCTGCAGTTCCCTTGGGAAAGAGCATTCCAGGTTAGGGACCAGCAAGTCTTCGTCCCCAAAGGTGGGGTAAGTGGGAGGAAGAGCCAGAAGCAGATGAAAGAAGGCAGAGCAGGAGTCTGGGACTTCGCCTTTATCCCGAGTGAGATGGGAGCCACTGGTGGCGTCTGAGCGCCCTAGTGACAAACCCTGGTTGCTGCATGAAGAGGAAGCACAGAAGCAGGAAGCCGGCCAGAGGCACTCAATAAGAGCATCAAGGATTGGAGCAGGGTGCAGCCGGCACGGGCCAGGCAGGGAGGACTGCTAGGTTACGGAGGCTGCTCATCACAGTAGGGTCCTCAGAAAACACTGGTCAAACCACAGCTAGGATGGGGCTGAAGGGTGTTAGAATTTTGAGAGTGATTTTGACGCTTTTGCTTTGTCCCTTCACATCTCTACACCTTCCTTTCCTCTGTCTTGAAATGGAGCATAACATGAGCCACCCCGGGTGATGGTCTGCGCACTCAGCTGCCCACTGCCCTAGGATGTGTTGTTAGATTCCATGACTTAAAAAGCAGGTGAGACTCAAAGAGAAGGAGCTAACTCTGGTGACTTTGACTTTGACAAGGAAGGCAGCTTATCTTTCCAGGTGAGACCATCATGGTCCCTTCCTCCACCTTCAAACCAGCAGTCACAGGCCGAGTCAGTGCTGCACCCTCAGATTCAGTAACAGAATAAATCCTTTGTCAAGCTATGCGTGGTGGAAAAACCACCCCCTCCCCCAGAGAGCCAGTCTTCCAAGAAGGCCCACCCCCACTCGGTTCCTGTTTTATTACTCTCGGAAAGGTGGTGTGAAAATTTGATAAGGCAAGATATCAGAGTTCTGGCATGTCTCAGAGAGGGCTCTCGCTTGCTGATAACATGCAGATACGGCAGGTCAAAAAGTACTTTTTTATTGCTTTGGGGCTCTCACTTCATACCAGAGTTCCACAGCCGCTGGCTGAGTCAGCCCGTTCCTAACCATTCAACCTTCCAGAAAATCATCTCCGCAAACCTGCAGTGCAGAGCTCATTTCTGAGATTATCCTCTGGGTAAAAAGGAACAGTCTCCTGGTGGCACGGTGGGGTGGGTCACTGCCTCCACACAAAAAAACAAAGAATCGTAGCAAATAGCAGGTGCTCAGGCTCTTCTGGGTGCAGGG
>PVKP010018378.1:0-44374 GCA_004027715.1 Plecturocebus donacophilus | reverse complement strand
ATTTGTAATATAGCCATTGAAATCTAGTATGCAAGGCTTTTCATCATCCTTTTAATTAATAAGTTTATAAAAAAATATGCTATGGATGTTGTAGGCATGAAGAAATTGGAATTCCTGTTTTGTTTTTTTTTCTTAATTTACCATTGAATAGTCAGATGTTCCATTAAAACAGGACTGATATTGAATGCTTTCTAATGTGGCAAGAATTGCATTTTAATTCTCTCATTTGCTAAAGACATACCTATAAGATTAACATTCCATCATTTCTCACCAGTGTGGACTGTCTGATGATGAATGATGCTCTCGTACTCTTTATGGTTTTAGACTTTTATACTCCTATAAATTCCCTGATGGGCTTTAAGGGCTGAACTATATCTGAAGGTTTTTCCACACTGCTTGCACACATAGGTTTCTCACCAGTATGAATTCTGTCATGTTGAACAAGGTTTGAAGCACGACTAAAGGCCTTGCCACATTCTTTACATTGATAAGGTTTTCCAGCAGTATGAATTTTCTGATGTTGTGTAAGGTAGCCATACATTTTAAAGGCCTTTCCACATTTTTTACATTCATAGGGTTTTTTATCAGCATGAATGCTCTGATGTGCAGTAAGGTGTGAACTACGTCTAAAAGTCTTCCCACATTCCTTACATTCAAAAGGTTTCTCATCAGTATGAATACTTTGATGTAGAGTAAGATTTCTATAGAAAGTAAAGGTTTTTCTACATACCTTACATTCTTAGGGTTTCACACCAGTATGAATTTTCTGATGTTGATTAAGATATCCATACAAGCTAAAGGTCTTTCCACATTCCTTACATTCATAGGGTTTCTCACCGGTATGAGTTTTCTGATGTTGAATAAGGTTTGAACCAGTACTATAGGCCTTCCCACATTCCTGACATTCAAAAAGTTTCTTACCAGTATGAATATTCTGATGTCGAGTAAGATTTCTATACAAAGTAAAGGTTTTCTTACACTCCTTACATTCAAAGCGTTTCACGCCAGTATGAATTTTCTTATGTTGTTTAAGGTAGCCATATAAGCTAAAGGCTTTTCCACATTCCTTACATTCATAGGGTTTCTCACCAGTATGAGTTTTCTGATGTTGAAAGAGTTTTGAAACAGTAGTATAGGTCTTCCCACATTGCTTGCATTCAAAAAGTTTCTCACCAGTATGAACATTCCAATGCCGGGTAAGATTTCTATACAAAGTAAAGGTTTTCTTACACTCCTTACATTCATAGGGTTTTCCACCTTTATGAATTCTCTGATGTAGAAGAAAGTATGAGGCAGTGGCATAGCCCTTCCCACATTCTTTACACTCATATGGTTTTTTACCAGTATGAACACTCTGGTGTACAGTGAGCTGATGACCTCTTCTAAACGCCTTTCCGCATTTCTCACATATGTATAGCTTCTCATCAGTATGAATCTGCCCATGTTCAGCAAGATTTGAACGCCTACTAAAAGTCTTCCCACATTCCTTACATTTATATGGTTTTTCGCCAGTATGAACTCTCTGATGAATTCTAAGGTGTCCAGCTTGGCTAAAGGCCTTCCCACATTCCTGACATTTATAAGGCTTCCCACCATTGTGAATTCTCTCATGCTGAGCAATGTGTGAGGCATATATAAAGGCCTTCCCACACTGCCTACATTCATAGGTTTTCTCACCAGTATGAAATCTCTGATGCACAGTCAGTTGATAACCACTTGTAAAGTTCTTCCCACATTCTGTACATTCATAGAGTTTCTCGCCAGTATGAAATCTTTGATGTAGAGTAAGTTGATAGCCACTACGAAAGTTCTTCCCACACTCTTTGCATTCATAGGGTCTCTCAATAATATGAAACCTGCAGTGGAGAATAAGTTGATAACCACTACTAAATTTCTTATGACATTTCTTACATTCATAGAGTTTCTCTCTCTGATATATGCTCTGATGTTGTGTAGAGGATATATCTGTATCGTAAGTGGGTACTTCTATGTAGCTGATTATCTCACACTGTAAATCCAAATCTGAAACAAAAGAGGACAACAACAAAAAAAATCTTTGTATTTTTATATTAGAGAACAAGAAACTTTATGAAACAAATAAAAGCCAACACTCACAATAAGTGAATGGCATACAGAATTCAAAAATACAGTTATAAAATTGGAAAAAGGCCAAGAAGAAGAGTTCAGAGGTATATGAGAGTTTATGTAAGATACTGAAATTACTGATTGAGGACATATGTAACATTTAGGTGGGGGCCAGAATCTTTGACAAACTTGTTCCAAATCTGCTATCTTGGCACTGTTGAAGACCAAGTGAATTAGAACTGAGAGAGGAAAAACCTTGACATTTTTATTCCAAACCTATCACTGATTTTGATGGAGGTCAGTGTTTAAGAATACATCCTTTAAGTTCCTCAAGTGAGTTTTCATTGTTCTTACAATAAAATACACACCCCTTTCCAAGGACTCCTGCTTACCTAGGAGGCTTCATGTCAAAACAACAACTCTTAGCTTCCTATTCTCTATCACAGTCCATCTTTTCAACACCTAGAATATAGTACAGTTGTCCCTCGGTATCTGTGGAGGTTCAGTTCCAGGACCCCCTGAAGATACCAAAACCCAACCCAGATATAGATGCCCAAGTCCCTGATAAAAAATGGCATACCAAAACCCAACCCAGATATACATGCCCAAGTCCTTGATATAAAATGGCATAATATTTGCACATAACCTATACACATCTTACCGTATACTTTAAATCATCTCTGGATTACTTACAATACCTAATACAATGTACATGCTATGTGAATAGCTGTTCTAATATATTGCTTAGAATATAATGACAGAAAAAAGTCTGTGTGTGGTCAGTACACATAAAATTTACAAATATATGTTTGATCTGAAGAAGGTTGAATCCATGAATGCAGAATCCATGGATACAAAGGGCCAACTGTACAAATTCCCCCAACACTTATGCTTTCCACAGACTGTTTAACCGTTCAAGAGTCCTTAGACTCAGACATTTTGCAGGCTGAATCCTTCTTATCCTTTATGTTTCAGGATAAATGTTCTTTCTTTAGAAAGGCAGTACCTGCTAACTCTGTCTCTCTATCTTATCTATCTGTCCATCTAGCAATCAATCAATCATCAAGACAGGATCTTGCTCTATCACTCAGGCTGAAGTACAGTAGCCCAATCATAGTTCGCTGCAGCCTTGTACTCTTTGGACTCAAGCAATCTTCCCACCTGAGCCTCTCAAGTAACTGGGACGACAGATGCGCAACACCACACCTGACTAATTTTAAAATTATGTGTAGAGACAGGGTCTCACTGTGTTGCCCAGGCTGATCTTGAACTCCTGGGCTCCAGTGATCCTCCCATCTCAGCCTCCCAAAGTGTTAGGATTACAGGCATGAGCCACTGTGCCCAGCCCATGTTTCTCTCTCTGTCTTTCTCTTTGTTTTCTTTGAGACAAGGTCTCACTCTGTCACCCAGGCACAAGTGCAGTGGTGAGAACATGACTCACTGCAGCCTCAACCTCCTGGGCTCAAGTGATATTCCCACCTCAGTCGCTCTACTAGCTGGGAACATAGGCGTGCATGCACCACCATGAATAGGTAATTTTTTCCATTTTTATTTTTTGTAGAGATGGGGTTTTGCTATGTTGCCGAGGCTGGTCTTCAATTCCTGGGCTCAAGTGATCCTCCAACTCTGGCCTCCCAAAGTGCTGGGATTACAGGCATGAGCCACTGTGCCTGGCCTTTGTGTCTCTTGTTTAATGTTCAACAATCCATTCCTTTGTTGTCAATTATGATATTGTTAATTTTTTATTTGATATTCTCTTTATCTACATTGCCCTAAACTTCCCCAAGAGCAAACACAATCCCTGATTGTTTCATCACTCAATTATAAGGTACTAGCATATCATAGGTACTAAATAATCAACTGTACTTACTTGGTTGACTTTTATTATTCCTTACCCATTCTAAATATGCTAAATCTGTGTTGCTTCATATCTTTTCTCAAGGGCTTTCTTTCTTTCCCCTCATGTCAAGACCAACTATTCTTTTACTTCCCAAATACATATTTTAATGCATTTTCATCAGACAATTCACAGATATATATGTGAATGAAAATCTTAAGAAATGTTATTTGCAGAATTGTGGAGAGAATAAGAAAACTATAACATGGGCCAGGAGTTGTAGCCCACACCTCTACCCCAATGTTTTGGAGGCCAAGGTGAGCAGATCACCTGAGGCCAGGAGGTCGAGACCAGCCTGGCCAACATGGTGAAACCTCATGTCTACTAAAAATAGAAAACTGGCTGGGTGCGGTGGCTCATGCCTGTAATCCGAGTACTTTGGGAGGCCGAGGCGGGCGGATCACGAGGTCAAGAGATCGAGACCATCCTGGCCAACATGGTGAAACCCCATCTCTACTAAAAATACAAAAAAATTAGCTGGGTGTGGTGGCGCGCACCAGTAGTCCCCGCTACAAGGGAGGCTGAGGCAAGAGAATTGCTTGAACCCAGGAGGTAGAGGTTGCAGTGAGCCGAGGTCGCACCACTGCACTCCAGCCTGGTGCCTGGTGACGGAGAGAGACTCTTTCTCAAAAAAAAAAAAAAAAAATACATAACTTAGCCAGGCATGGTGGCATGTGCCTGTAGTCCCAGCTACTAGGGAGGCTGAGGCTGCAGTGAGCCAAGATCGCTCCACTGCACTCCAGCCTGGGCAACACACCAAGACTCTGTCTCCAAAAAAATAACGAAAGAAAAGAAAATTTATAACATGGAGGAAAGTCTTAAAGTATCAGATGCCTGAGACTGTATTAAAAAAAGAAATATTAGATATAGGCTGGAGGATAGCAATCCAGATACAGAAAAAGACTAAAGGATGTCAGTGCAAAGTGAGGGGAGAATGGGCCAAGGCAAGGAGTATTTTTCTGTGACTCCATTGTGACATGTGTAAAGCAGGTGAGATAATACATTCTCTGATCTCAAAAAAAAAAACACAAAAAAGGTAATCTTAGAAAATGAAAAGCAATTCATCCAGAAAAATAAAACCTCTCTATTAACTAAATGCTAGGTCAATAAATACTGTGGATGGGCCAGGTGTGGTAGTTCACACCTGTCATCTCAGTACTTTGGGAGGCTGAGGTGGGCAGATCATGAGGTTAGGAGTTCTAGACCAGCCTACTCAACATAGTGAAACCCCATCTCTACTAAAAATACAAAAATTAGCCAGACATGGTGGCATATGCCTGTAATCCCAGCTACTTGGGAGGCTGATAATTGCTTGAACCCGGGAGGCGGAGGTTGCAGTGAGCCCAGATCACACCACTACATTGCAGCCTGGGTGACAGGGCAAGACTTTGTCTCAAAAAAAAAAAAAAAAAAAAAATACTGTGGATGATCAGCAAAGGCAGGATGGATGCCCACAAAATGTTTGACTTGTACATCAAGATTAATGATGCAGGGACGGGGCCAAGATGGCCAACTAGAAACAGCAGCGTTTTGAGGCTCTCAAAGACAAAAAACATAATTAGTGTGTGAATGCCTCCTTGGCAACCAAAATATCCAGGTTCTCTCATCAAAACTGACTAGGAGGCTGATGTGACCCACAGACAGAAGGAAGGACAGTGTGGTGTGGTGGTCCACCTGAGAGCCACACAGGGTGGGGAAGCCCCCTCTCCCCAGCCAAAGGAGGTGAACTCCAATAAATCCAACCAGAGGTTCAAGGACAGAACCCGGATCTCCCTGGCCCTGAGCTCCTATGAGGAGTGGTGGCCACAGTGTCTGCAGACCAGCAGACTTAGCCTTTCCTCCTGGCAGTTCTGAGGAATCCAGGCAGCCCAGACGAGTAGGTTGCCCCCCAAGCGAGGCACACCCTCTCCACTAGTCTTTCTAAAAACTACTACTTCTGGCCTAATTACAAGAAAAACAACAGACTCGGATTGGGAGATACACTACAGCATGGTCTGTCAAGACAGTCAAAGTCATGAAAAACAAAGAAAGGTGGAAAAAACTGTCACAGAACAGAAGAGACTGGAAGATAAGACAAATATATAGAATGTGGTACCCCAAACTGGATGGATCTTGGAAGAGAAATATGAGCTACATGGAAAAACTGGTGTAATCCCAACAGAGAGTCTCATGTCAGTTTCCTAGTTTTGACAAATGTATTTTAACCATGTGAGATGTTAACAATGGTCGAAAGTGGGAGGGGTGTGTACAGAAAATCTCTGTATTATCTTTGTAAATCTGTTAATTTTTTAAAGCTAAAATTATTCTAAAGTTGAAAAGTTATTTTAATAAAAGACAATTACCAGTGATCTGTGCTTGGTTGGTAGAGAAAAGAAAACAAATAAAAACGATCATTGCACACTACTTCTGCAATATGCTTGGCAAAAAATGTTTGACCTTACTCTAATCATGAGGGGAAACCATCAAACCTATAAACCTGACATTCCACAAGAAAACTGGAGTAGACATTCAAAAAAGCCAAACTCCAAGGGAAAAACATAGTAGGGTGACAACAAGATAAAAATCCTAAGACCTAAATGCAATGTATGAATACACAGTGGATCCTGAAAAGATTTTATAAATGATATTTTTAGAAAGAGCATAGCAAATGTAAGTATATACTCTATAGTAGATAAGACTAAATTACTATTATAACAATATTGTGACTTTGAAGGAGAATGTCTTTATTCTAAGCAGATACACATGGTTAAGAGGTGAAATTTAATGACAGCTGCTACTTACCATCAAATGAGCCAAGAAGAAATGTGCATAAATACAGAGAAAAAGTAAGGCAAAATGTTAACATCCAAAGATGAATCTATGTGAAGGGTAATTAACTGTATACATATTATGTATATTATACACATACGCATGCATACATATATACACAAATATATATTTTAAAAATATTCTCACTTGGCTTGATGATTTTCAAAACCAAAAGTGGGGGAAAGGAAGAAAAAAGCAACCCAGAATTTAAGGAAATATTACCTAAATTCCCATATAAAATTATTTTGAACCAAATAATAGTATGTTCATATCCATTTACTTGATAGAGTGAGAGAAGTAGAAAACCAATTAATAAAGCAGATATAAATACATATGGGAAAAAAAGAAAATTTGAAAACTGATGACCTATATGTTCATCACAAGAAGCTGGAAAAAGTGCAACAAAATAAACAAAAATAAGATAAAAGTCCAGTAATTTTTAAAAATAGAGTCCACAAATACCACAATGGCAAACATTTTATTTAAAAACTAATGTTACTGATGGAATTCTCCAAACACTGATGAAGAAAAAAGTAAATGCAACAATATCCAACCTAGGAGTGCTACCAGGTACCTCACCTATGGCTCTCCACACTGCACAAACACAGTAAGATGGCATTTGATAAAAACATGTTACTTGAAATGCACACAACTCTATAAAGTAGCCACTACAAAATCAACACAGAGAAAACTTGGACAATTCTACAAGCATCATGTAATTGGAGTAAGTTTTTAAAAAGCACAATGGAAACTGAAGTTTCAGATGGTTTTTCTGGAATGTCTTTAGACATTCTAAGAGGGAGTAAAAGAGTACATTCCCTCAACGCATGTATAAAGCTAATGAAACGCTTACATCCAATATTTTTTTAATTTTATTTTTTTGAGATGGAGTCTCCCTCTGTCACCCAGGCTGGAGTGCAGTGACACGATCTCAGCTTACTGTAACCTCCACCTCCTGGGTTCAAACGATTCAGGCTGGGCGTGGTAGCTCATGCCTGTAATCCTAGCACTTTGGGAAGCTGAGGTGGAAGGATTAATTGAATCTAGAAGTTTGAGATCAGCCTGCGCCAAAATGCAAGACCCTGTCTCTACAAAAAAAATTTTTTAAAAGATTAGCTGGGGTGGCTGGGCGCAGTGGTTCACACCTGTAATCCCAGCACTTTGGGAAGCTGAGGAGGGTGGATCACGAGGTCAGGAAGCCTGGCCAACATGGTGAAACCTCGTCTCTACTAAAAATACAAAAATTAGCCGGGTGCAGTGGCGGGCGCCTGTAATCCCATCTACTTGGGATGCTGAGGCAGGAGAATCGCTTGAACCTGGGAGGCAGAGGTTGCAGTGAGCCGAGATCGCCTCACTGTACTCTAGCCTGGGTAACAGAGCAAGGCTCCATCTCAAAAAAATAAAAAAAATAAAAAATAAAAAACCTAGCTGGGGTTGGGGCAGGGGGTGTGGCACACACCTATAGTATATATTTTAGTTACATATTAGTGTACATCTATTCATGCAAAATTGTTATATTTCACAGTAAAAGATTTATTATTATTTTAATTTTTGTGGGTACATAGTAGATATATATATTTATGGAGTATATGAGATATTTTGATACAGGCATACAATGTGTAATAATCACTTCAGGGTAAATGGAACATCCATCACCTCAAGTATTTATCCTGTGTGTTACAAAAAAATCCAATTATATTCTTTTATTTTACAATGTATCATTAAATTGTTATTGGCTATAGTCACTTTGTTGTGCTATCAAATACTAGATCTTATTTCTCACAGTAAAATATTTTTTTAAAAAAGAGAAAACAGTAGCTATGGAAGACTGGCAAAAGAAGTAAAATATTTGTAAATGCAAACATACGGTATCCAAAATAAAAACAAAAAGAAATAAAGACTATTAACATTTTAAGCTATTACTCCAGAAGAGTTTCTGGACATTATCAGCACATGAATTGCATATTAAAAAGCCACTATGTATCCTAAGGAAAACAAACTAGAATGGTACATTTAAAGCACATACTATTAGAGATCTAGACTTCAAAAAACGAAAACATTTTTACACCTACCAGGCAAAAAAATCAAGTCACTTTGAAGGAAGGAAATATCCAATGGGCATTAGATTTACACTTAGTTTTATTTAAACTCAGAAAGTAAAGGAGCAATAGGTATGAAGTTCTCAAGAAAAGTAAGATAAATTAAGAATTTGGTAACCAAAGTATCTTTCGACTACAAAAATAGCCAATAGTTTAAATATACAAGAACTCTGACAATAGATCTCTCATAATCCCATCTTGATAGCCTCTTTGGTCATTATCTACAGCCAGGAAATGGAGAACTGGGAACATACAGTGACCACAATGTTAGATACAAAAAGGGGGACTAAAACATAAAAGTCAAGTTCCTAGAAAAGTTGGGAGAATGTTTAAAGAAGTAATTCATGTAAAAATGCTGATTTTGGGACAAACATCCATGAATGTTGTATGACCAATTTTTATAATATTCCATGGAAAAGAGTGTCATTTAAAGCTAGTACATCAAATAATCAAAAAGAAAAGAACAACTGGGCTTGGTGGCTCAGGCCTGTAATCCCAGCATTTTGGGAGGCTGAGGCAGGTGGATCAAGAGGCCAGGAGTTCAGGATCAGCCTGGCCAAGATGGTGAAACTCTGTCTCTACTAAAAATATAAAAATTAGCCAGGCATGGTGGCAGGTGCCTGTAATCCCAGCTGAAGCAGGAGAATCGCTTGAACCAGTGGGTGGGAGCAGAGGTTGCAGTGAGCCAAGATCATGCCACTGGGTGACAGAGTGAGACTCCATCTCAAAAAAAAAAAAAAAAGAAAAGAAAACACAGAACACAAAGTGAATTATTTTTTAAATGATGAAACCAGAAAGCATAATACAAAATAATGCAAACGAACCAAAACTATCATACAATAAATGTAAAAACTCTCTATTAAAATGGCTTTTGCTTACATTCCAGAAAAAAAAAATTAATTTCTAGATTCCATAAAAAAAAAAAAGCACACACACACATACTTAAAACCAAATGACTCTAAAATAGAAGGATGAGAAAGGGTACAGAAGGCAAAAATTTTTAAAAAGGTATCTTAATCTTGATATAAAAAAATTTGGAATTAAGGGCACAAATTACAAAATAGACCAAATGATATTCCATAATATTAAACAATCAAATAACAATGAATTAAAAAGTTAGAAACAGCCACACAACGTAAGGCCTACTATCAAATCAATCTTCAAAGAACAAGAACTAAAAGATTTATAAAAATAAAAAGTAACTAATTAGAGGTAAAGAATGAAAGTCTCAAATCAATGGAATAAATCTAAATAAGCATGATGAAATCTAATTACAATGCTTATCTCTGATAATAAACTTTATTCAGAGTGGACGATGAATACTTAAAACATTGACCTCAGAGCATTCATGGAAATCTAACCACATAAAGCGCCAACAGTTTGTTGAGTTGACATTTCAACAAGTTCTTGAAGAATTAGGAACACAGGCTTTAATCTCTGATAAAAACATAGTACTACTGGAAATTTATAGCAGTATCAAAGAACAACAATTTCTATTATATCAAGTAAAAGAACTCTATTTTAAGTGACCTGAAGCAAGGGGCCAAAATAAATTAAAATTATAACTGTGTGTAAACATTATACAACTAGATAGAACAGCAAAATTTGTGCTCAAAGAAAAATCTATGGCCTTAAATACAGAAGAGATCAAAAAAGAATGAAAATAAGTGAATAATTATGACTCACAAATTTCAAAATCAGAAAGAAAATAAAGCGATGCAACAGAAGAGGCACTGATAAAATAAAAGTAAAAATGAATTAATGTATTTAGAAAATATAAAACAACTCCAAAATACTTCTTTGCAAAAAAAAAAAAGGTAAATTAGGCAATGCAGGAAGAATAAAAGGCAAATTTCCTCATGTTATTCTTTATTTCTAGTTCCATGGAATAAAGAATAACATGAGGAAATTAATCACTTTTATAAGCCTTGCAAGAAAAATCCACAGGGCTCAACCTTGTACTCTTTTGCATAGGTTGACATGCTAACCTGTATTATTCCACCACTGACCCTTCAGGGAAGCCTGTGGAGAACACAGATGGCTGGCTGTCTCCTAATGACTGATACTGTGAAAAAGTTGTTGGCTCCTACCTGTGAATTGGGCACAGAGTTGTTATACCTCAGTAAACTGATCTGTATTTTATCTAGGACCGATTTTGGCCTACCAATTTCCTTTCTCAGAGTAAGACATCTTTAGATCACTTAATTCAAGGAGAGAAAGTGGGCCTGATGCCACTTAAAGAACTTTAACTGTTGTAGGGAAATTCTGACCTGGTCCCTCTTCCCTCAAACCTCTTCATGTTATGCTTTATGAGGCCTGAAAAATGTTAAGAATTATACATATGATTTCAGAAATAGTAGACTAAGATCATGGGATTAAAGCACAGAACTCCTCAACAGAGGGTGGGTAAAATTGCTAGCATGGTCACTCAAAAGAGAGCTGCTTTACATGAAATGCTTATCTAAGGTGGCAGGCTTATGTGCTGTCTTATGGGAAGAATGTTATATCACTAGAGGCCTCTATGGAATCTTCAATATTACTAATATTAAAGACTCAAAAAACAGAGTCACAATAACATTAGGAAATTTGCAGAATGCCCCCACTTATCTGGTTATAATGGCTCTTTGCATTTGGTAAGTAATCTGTTCTTTTGTTTTTAATTTGGCCTCTGTTGGCTCCTGATTTAGGAGACTATAAACTGTGATCGCAATTCTTTCCTAAATATGTTTGTTCAAAAGTGTAATCTCCAGAATAATAAAATGCTGCTGTATCATTATATATATATATACACACACACACTTTAATCTCATACTATATGATAAAATAATAAAATGCTACTATACTCATATATATAGTAATGCTACTATATATGTTCCATTGAATGATCCAACAAATTATCTTCCAACAAAAGGAATATAAAAACATGAAATGTATGGAGGTTAGAATAACCACGAGGAAAAACTTTTAAAAAGACCATGATATATAAAACAGCACTGTACATATGACCTGGTGTTCCCTCATGGTAAGTCTGTCTTCCATCTCAAGCTGAAGGATGACCAAAAATGGGGAAGTGGGGGTTACTGAGAACTGAAACCAACACAATCCCCTCTTAAGGCCAATTGCTTACTCCTCAAGGCTCCAAGTATTTCACCTCCCATTGCCTACCACACTAAAATTATGATGTCATAAACTCAGCATCATTCCAACTAGTTCACTCTGTTTTGCAAAACCTGCCTTAAAAATTACCCAGTCACAGGCCAGGCAAGGTGGCTCACGCCTGTAATCCCAGCACTTTGGGAGGCCGAGGTGGGCACATCATGAGGTCAGGAGTTTGAGACCAGCCTGACCAACATGGTGAAACCCCGTCTCTAGTAAAAATACAAAAAGTTAGCTGGGCATGGTGGCTCATGCCTGTAATCCCAGCTACTCAGGAGGCTGAGGCAGGAGAATTGCTTGAATCCGGGAGGCAGAGGTTGCAGTGAGCTGAGATTGTGCCACTGCACTCCAGCCTGGGCAACAGAATGAGACGCTGTCTCTAAAAAAAAAAAAAAAAAAAAAAAAAAAATTACCCCATTGCTACTTTTCTGTGGAGCATGTATTTAAAAAGGAAAAAAAAATATCCAGTGTGGTTCTAAAACCTGATAAGTAATTTTCCTGGTTTCTTATTTTAAGATACTACTGTTACTCTTTCAAAAGGTTGTTCTCCCTTTTTGCAATAAATCTAACAAGCTTAGCTTTATTAGATGAACAGAGATTTCTGGTAATCCTTGGAAGTCAACAGTATATAGACACCCTAAAAAATAACTTATGAAAAATGTTGTTAAACATAGAAAAAACATATCACAAATAAGTCTAACTCAAAATAATATAAACTACCAGAATAACCGAGATATATCAGCAAGGCTGATATTTTCGAGATAAAAATCAATTGCTTTCTAATGTATCAATAATTACTAATTATAGGCTAAGCAAGGTGGCTCACACTTGTATTTTCAGCACTTTGGGAAGCCCATCTCTAATAAACAAACGAATAAAATAAAGAATCACATAATATAGAAGTATATAACTACATATTATAGAATTATATGTTATACAAGTTCGTAATCTCTGACAAGAACATAGCACCATTTGAAATTTATAGCAATATGAGAGAAAATTTCTTTTACATCAAGTAAAATAACTTTGTTTTAATTGACCTGAAGTTTAAATTAACTGTAACTCAAAAGTTTATAAAAATTAAAAAAATGTAAAACATCGATTCAGTTTTAAGGATCTTTAAAAACTATCATTTTCCAAATTCCTTTTTAAAATTATAGTTTAAGTTAGAATGTAAAACTTATATTGTTGGTTTCTTTATCCTAATTTAATAATGGTATATTAACCTTCACTGGTCTTTGGTTATTTTGACTGCAACTAGATGAATGATTAGATATTACATCCAGTGCAGCAATTCCTTTAGTATATGTAAAATTTGGACAGGATGAAATGAAGAAAATTCTTTTTCTCAGCTTCAGAGATAAGAAATGCAAACTATGAAGACTGATATTGTTCACACACATGATTTGGAGTTTAAAGATTTGTATAAAGCATGTTCTGGAGCTGCAGCTTTGAAAAAACAGGGAAATACTCGGAGTAACTGGCCACATTGCATACATACCTGCCGGTTCTATGAGTGAAGAGGGCCTAGCACTAAGAGGGTCCAAGAGCAATCTTCATACCTAAGCCTAGATCTGGATTTCTAAATCCCATTACCAATTAAAGGAACTGGTGCTCCTTTACAGAAGTGGATGATTCCAAGTCTATGGCAGAGAAAATATAAGATAATCCTAGATTAACAATTTGTAGTGTTAGAAAGTAACAAATGCTCACCAAAGGATGAGGGCAGGTTGAAAAGGCACAGGAGCCAACTTGAAAGAGTTCCCAATGGCCAAAGCGGAAGAAAAATAACTAAGGATAGTACTGGATTATAACTCATGGAATAAAATAAATGTCTATGAGTGTAATCCCAGCAAACTTATGGCTGACTAAAAGCTTAGTATAAGAAACATACAAGATAAGCCTCGAACACTTTGTCACATCAGATGGTAAAAGACTGGCAATAAAATAACTCTCTAGTCACCTAAGAAGGATTCTAGGGACTAGGCGTGGTGGCTCATGCCTGTAATCCTAGCACTTTGGGAGGCCAAGGGGGTCAAGAGTTTGAGACCAGTGTGGCTAACATGGCAGAACCCCATCTCTACTAAAAATACAAAAATTAGCTGGGCATGGTAGTGCATGCCTGTAATCCCAGCTACTTTGAAGGCTGAGGCAGGAGAATGGCTTGAACCCAGTGGGGTGGAGGTTGCAGTGAGCCAAGATCACACCATTGCACTCCAGCCTGGGTGACAAGAGGGAAACTCCAAGAGCTTATGCTGTGATCCTTATTCCCCACCAGGTCATAGGCCTTTGCTCCACAAGTCTGGGTGTCTTGGAGGAGGACTTTACAAACAACACAAAAGTGTCTCCTTTCTGCTACTACGTGGGCTGTAGCCAGCCGAGATGTCGTCTCCTGCCTTCCTTACCTGGGAACTGTGTTTCTTCCCTCAAAATCATCCAGGGCTCTTTTCCTTGCTCCAGTAAGTCAACCAAAACTGGCTTAGAAATGGAATGTCCTGCTTACAAGAAAAGAAATGCCACATGGTATAAAAATAAAAATAAAAGCCACAGAAATCTTTGAGCTTTGGTTAAATTTACAATGAACTAAGGACCTCAAATAAAAGAGGGGTGAGATGATTGAAGAAATGAAGTAGGTACAGTAAAACCTTATTTTAATGTAAACTCATACACACTTGGTCTCTTAGAAGAAAGTTTAACCTGTGACCATATAAAATGTCTCTTTCCAAATATTACCATCCCAAAGAAGCTGTGAAGCTCTCTGGAGCCAGAGTCTGGGTCACAAATTCTTCCTCTTAAATCTACCAAACTTGTGACTTTGGCCATGTGACTTCAACTCATTATTCCAATTTGACAAATAAACTGGTCATAATGATACTACTATTGGCTAGGCACAGTGGCTCATGCCTATAATCCCAGCATTTTGGAAGGTTGAGGTGGGAGGATCACTTGAGACCAGGAGTTTGAGACCAGCCTGGGCAACACAGCGAGACCTCATCGCTATTTAAAAAAGAAAATAGCCAGGTACGGTGCTGCATTCTGTAGTCACAGTTACTCAGGAGGCTGAGACAGGAGGATCACTTGAGCCCAGGAGGTCAAGGCTACAGTGAGCCATGACTGCACCACTGCACTCCAGCCTAGGCAACAGTGCAAGACCCAGTCTTGAAAAAATAAATACATAAGATAATAACAATAATACTATCACATAGTTCTTTGAGTATTATATATGTTATTTTATACATATATATTCCCCTCCCCTCCAAAGAGTGGCTGGGGACATAATGAACACAATTGTACCAATTTAATTATTTTATTATTTCTGTGTGAGAGGAAAAAAAAAAGCATCCCGACTGATATATAAAATCTTCATTCAAACTCAATGAAAAGCTCATCAATTATAACTTTCAACAAGAAATCATAAAAATTGGCTACAGGAAATGAAATGCAGACTTCAGTTTTCAATGAATATTATTCATCCAATCCAACACTATATAAGTCACAGGGCTTCTTATACTCAGAGTAAATCATGAATCTGCATCTAACTGTTGTCCCTGCAGGTGGATCAGATGATGACAAAGCATATCTATAGGAATTTTAGAAATATACACCATAGGAAACCAGGATTCCTGGACAATGGTTATTCATGGACTAATAATACATAATTTCATAATAATAATACATAATTTTAAACAAACCCCTTGGATATTAGGCAATCATAAGGGGCAGGAGGACATGTGACTATCTCTAAAAGATGAAGAAAATGATGGTGCTTGGTGGCACAGCCATTGTCAAACTGGCAGAGCTGAAACCTTTCTCTAAGAACAGGAAGGAGAAATTCAACGATGTCTTGAAATACAGCCTTGAAATTCACTGTGTTGAAAGGTAACATATCACAGATCACATTTTAAATTACTTTAGACAAATAAACTTACCCAATGAAACCAGGTTTCCATAGTTCTCCAACATCACATCCCTGTATAAGTCCCTCTGATGAGGGTCCAGGTATTCCCACTCCTGCCGAGAGAGGTCTATGGCCACATCCCTGAATGTCACTAATTCCTGAAACTGCAAACCCATGCATTACAAAATTTTGAAAACATTTTAAAGATGGAAAGACAGGAGATTAGAAGAGCACATTAGAGAGAAGGAGAAATATAGTATATGTGGCTAACGACTGGCAGCAGACTGAAGCAGCGTGTCTACGTATTCCTAAAGAATCCTATTGCCACAGACAAATCTTTCTGCATGTTGGGAGTTACCACAATAATTCAGACCTGCTGGGGAATGGATAAAATAAAATTCAATAAAGTTTTAAAGACACAACTACATAGTCTGCTAGTTGTATGATGCTTAAATTCCCAATAAACGTGAGTTTCTATTTTTCCTTGAATAGTTAAAAAAAATGGGATGTCCTTGTCAAATTTAATAATCTCCATATTTTATTATTTTGTTCTATTTATTCATTTATTTGAGACATGGTCTCACTCTGTTGCCCATGCTGGGGTACAGTGACTCAAACACGGTTCACCGCAGCCTCGACTGCCAGGCCCAGCCTTTCAAGTAGTTGGAACTACAGGTGTACAACACTTGCCCAATTAATTTTTGTATTTTTTGTAGAGACAGGGTTTCATCATGTTGCTCAGGCTGGTCTCAAACTCCTGGGCTCAAGCAATTCAGCCTGCCTCAGCCTCCCAAAGTGCTGGGATTACAAGCGTGAGCCACTGGCAGATCACCATATTAAAAAAAAAAAAAAAAAAAAAAAAAAAAAAACAGCGTTTGCAAAAAATTTAGACGTTTCCACAAGCTTCAAGTTACATCATGATGTCAGAGTACATCATAAGCATTTTTTTTTCTTTTGACAAATACATTTTGTATTGACTGTGCAACGATCAGTTTTATCATGAATATTTTAGACTTAATTCATCATTAATCCATCTTTTACCTTCATATATGTTTTTGGTTTGTTTTTTCTTTTGAGACCAAGTTTCCCTCTCGTTACCCAGGCTGGAGTGCAATGGTGTGATCTCGGCTCACTGCAACCTCTGCCTCCTGGGTTCAAGCGATTTTCCTGCCTCAGCCTCCCAAGTAGCTGACATTACAGGCATGTGCCACCACGCCCAGCTAATTTTGTATTTTTAGTAGAGACAGGGTTCCTCCATGTTGGTTAGGCTGGTCTCAAACTCCCAACCTCAGGTGATCTGCCCACCTCAGCCTCCCAAAGTGCTGGGATTATAGGCATGAGCCACCACGCCCAGCCTACCTTCATATAAGCTTTTTAAATCTTTTGTATATGTGTGTGTGACAGGCTCACTCTGTTGCCCAGGCTGGAGTGCAGTGACACAATCACAGCTCACTGCAGACTTGACCTCCCAAGCTCAAGGAATCCTCCTGCCATAGCCTCCTGAGTAACTGGGACTACAGGTGCAAGTCACCACATCCAGCTGATTTTGTACTTTTTTTGTAGAAATGGGGGAGTCGCTTTTTTGCAAGGGGTCTCAAACTCTTGGCCTCAAGTGATCCTCCTGCCTCAGCCTCCCAAAATGCTGGGATTACAGGCATGAGCCACCGTGGCTAGCCTACCTTCACATACTTCGTTGGACAACATTTCAAAGGCCTTCCCCAGTTCTGGAAATCAACATATTGACTCCTCAGGATAATATTCTCATTTATCACCATCTTCCATCACTTAATATTTTTCTTGTTCCAGAATGTATACTGATATAGGATGACTCATAATCAAAAACGTCACCCAAGTTCAACAGAACACATTCAACCACAAAATAAAAACTTGTCTCTGAGTAATTCTTTGGCAAGATCTATGTATGTATCCAATAATTCTAAAATTCTCAAGGAATATGGGATCTCATCACATACTAAGACAGACCAATTGATAACCAAACCCCATCTTATTTGCCTAGAAAACTCAGGTCTATGGAGAATGTGAAAGCTTATCTAGGGTATCCAAATAGGAGCAACATCTCTAATTCACTAAACTAAGGACATATAAAGGAAGCTCAAATAGTTCCCTGTTGAGACTTCACTCCTTTACTGCTCTATCATAGCCTTTGGTTGAAGAATAAGCATAGACGTACTGAATACATTTAACAATAAATATAGAAGTGGACAGAAAATACTCATAGGGAGAAAACTGAGTTATTCGCTATCACTATTCACTATATTAGAAGAAAGTGGGGAGCAGATAACTGAAGGACTTCTTAAATAGGAAGTTTTAGGTTAAAGAAAAAATCCACATAACCTACGATATGATATTGCAAGGAAACAGAATTAATCAACTTTCACAGGTCATGGTTTTAGAACTGTAAGACCTGATCAGTCCTACTTGGCAAGTTCTGATATTGGAAAAATTCAAACTCCTGAGAATCCAGAGCTGAGAGAAGAAAAGAACATTAGTGTTCCCAATATGACTTAATTTAATAAAACCTTTTTGCTCCTCTATTTCTCTTTCCAAATTAATCCCTCACAAGTGAACACATAACTTAGGGAAAAACAGACAATGGATCTAAGCATTCCCCCAAACCCCAGGAAACGCCGCTATACAAAGGTAGTTTTACAGTAAGTCACTTGCTCACTAAAGCCAGACCCAGACATGATAGCAAGGGGTTTTCTGGACAAGACACCAATTTGGGAAGCCTGATCTAGACTTGAGATTAAGCTGCTCAGTTCCTCCATGAGAAGATTCACTTGCCTTCATTCCCACCTTTCAAAACTTAAAGAGGACTTATCATTCAAACTATAAGCCCTTCTTTTTTTTTTTTTAATTTGAGATGGAGTCTTGCTCTGTTACCTAGGTTGGAGAGCAGTAGGGAGATCTTGGCTTACTGAAACCTCCGCTTCCCAGGTTCAAGCGATTCTCCTGCCTCAGCCTCCCGACTAGCTGGGACTACAGGTGTGCACCATCATACCCAGCTAATTTTTTTGTGTTTTTAGTAGAGACAGGGTTTTGCTATGTTGGCAGGGCTGGTCTTGAACTCCTGGCCTCAGGTGATTCTCCCACTGTGGTCTCCCAAACTATTCATATTACAGGTGTGTGCTACCACACCTGGCCTCAAACTAGAACCTCTTCTATGGCAACAGAATCAGTTGAAATTGGTCAAAATACGAGAGAGAACACAAGACAGGAGGAAATGGTTAGGACTGGTTCTGTGTTGAGTACAAACTGCCTTGCAAAATAAAAAATATACATGTAATAGAATACCAAGAAACTACCAGTAAGTAGGGAAACATATTTAATAAAAATAAAAAATTTCAGATATACTGTCCACAGAAAATTAAGATAAAAAATAGAATATATAATATCATTGGATCATTAAAAAGACAGACAAGCATTGAGAGACAGGCCATAGGACATCAATACATTGAGAAAGTCTGGTAATTTATTTGTTCTGTTACATTACAACATGATCATATGTTACCATTACTTTTCTTTTAGTTGCTATCTTGATATTCTTTTGAATATATTTCATAATCATTTTAACATTGTTCATACAATAACTTAAAAAATACATGTGTACACACACAAACACACTCACACACAAATGTGTGTATTAAACGGTGGGTTTATTTTGCTACTAAGACACAGTGTCATACAGGATACTGCTAAACTCTTGCTCTCTCTCTCTCTCTTTTTTTTTTTTTAAAGGGGCAGGGGTCTTGCTGTGTCACCCAAGCTGGAGTACAGTGGTGTGATCATAGCTCACTGCAAACTCAAGCTTCTGGGTTCAAGTAATCCTACTGCCTTAGGCTCCTGAGTAGCTGGGACTAAAGATGTGCACCATCATGCCTGGCTAATTTTTAAATTTTATTTAGACACAGGTTCTTACTGTGTTACCTAGGTTGTTCTCAAACTCCTAGGCTCAAGAGATCCTCCCCCTAGGCCTCCCAAAGTGTTGAGATTACAGGCATGAGCTACCATGCCTGGCCCAGTCTCACTTTTTATCTAACATCACTTGAAGAAAAAATTAGACAGTAAAAGCTTGCAGAATACATTCACTAACTTCCATATAGATTCCATGGGCTTAGTTACAAGGATGACCAGAATCTAATCAATTCCACCTCCACATGAATTTCCAAGACATATCACCTTAATCTCTCTAGTGGTTTTCACTATACACTGACTTACCCTTTCCTATTTACAATTTACGGCCCTTGTTTGATTATTAGCATTTTAAAGTAATGACTAGTCATAGCCAGAGCAATCAGACAAGAGAAAAAAAAAAGGGCATCCAACTTTGTAGAGAGGAAGTCAAGCTCGCTGTTCACCGATCATATAATTATATACCTAGAAAACCCTAAAGACTCATCCAAAAAGCCCCTAGATCTGATAAATAAATTCAGTGAAGTTTCAGTAAAGATACAAAATCAATGTACACAAATCAGTAGCACTGCTATACAACAGCATCAATCAAGCTGAGAATCAAATCAAGAACTCGAACCCTTTTAAAATAGCTGCAAAAAAAAAAAAAAAAAAACTTAGGAATACACCTAATCAAGGAGGTGAAAGATCTCTATAAGGAAAACTACAAAACACTGCTGAAAGAATCATAGATGATGCAAACAGATGAAAGCACAACCCATGTTCATGGATGGATAGAATCAATATTGCAAAAACGACTATACTGCCAAAACTGATCTATAAATTCAACGCAATTCCCATCAAAATATCATCATCATTCTTCACAGAACTAGAAAAAACAATCCTAAAATGCATAGGGAAGAAAAAAAGAGCCAGCATAGTCAAAGCGAGACTAAGCAAAAGGAACAAATCTAAAGGCCTAACATTACCTGACTTCAAACTATACTACAAGGCTATAGCTGCCAAAAGAGCATGGTACTAGTATAAAAACAGGCATGTGGACCAATGGAACAAAATAGAGAACTTAGAAATAAAGAAAAATACTTATAGCCAACTGATCTTCAACAAAGTAAACAAAAACATAGTAGGGAAAGGACATACTGTTCAACAAATGGTGCTGGGATGATTAGCAAGCCGCGTGTAGAAGAATGAAACTGGAGCCTTATCGCTCACCTTATACAAAAATCAATTCAAGATAGATCAAAGACTTAAATCTAAGACCTGAAACCATAAAAATTCTAGAAGAAAACATTGGAAAAACTCTTCTAGACATTGGCTTAGGCAAACAGTTCATGACAAAGAACTCAAAAGCAAATGCAACACAAGCAAAGATAAATAGATGGGACTTAATTAAACCAAAAAGCTTCTGCACAGCAAAAGAATCATCGGAGTAAACAGACAACCCCCAGAGTAGTAAAAAATATTCACAAACTATACATTGTATGTAAGCATACAATTCTCTTCAATAAACAATATTAGATAAGAATCTAACAGCAGCCTAAATCCTGTTCTTCAGTACAACATGGTGATTTCTATGCCTCTTCCTAACTTTTGCTATCTATCTCATGTTTCAGCTGGTATCTATTCTGAGTATCTATTGCGTGAACAATGTTTCCAATACGCTAGGTACAATAGATCTAAATTTCATGCGATAGGTACTTGGAAGCACTTGGACATCAGAGATTATTTCTACATTCTGTGAAATGAAACTGAATCGTTTTATTAACTTTTATTATATAAATAATTTATAATATATAATTTATTATATATTATAAATTATATACATAATATAAATTTTATATTATATATTTATATATAATATAAATTATATACATTTATATATAATATAAATTTTATATTATACATATTTATATATTAAATTGTTTTACATTTATATATAAACATACAAAATTGTTTTATATTTATATATATATATATAATTGTTTTTTAGACAGAGTCTCACTCTATTGCCCAGAACTGCTATTTGATCCAGCAATCCCACTAATGGGTATCTACCCAGAGGAAAAGAAGTCACTATAAAAATTTTTTTAATGATAGAGACGGGGGTCTCACCATGTTGGCCAGTCTGGTCTCGAACTCCTGGCATCAAGTGATCTGCCAGCCTCAGCCTCCAAAGTGCTGAGATTTCAGACGTGAGCCACCACACCCAGCCAGAAGTCATTGTATGAGTAAGTCCCAAAATGGTAGGATTACAGGCATAAGCCACCACACCCAGCCAAATATAACAACGTTAATGAGATTCAGCTCAACGGCTCCCAACATTTACTAGAAATAAAGCAGATTGTTACTAGGACATTCAGACACGTTTCAGACGAAGGAAAGCATGCCCTAAAACCGGTAATCTTATGAAAGAAAAAAAGCCAAGTAGCGTAAACCTTGATTTTTAGATGTGAATGAATTTTTTTCCTCCTCATCAGAGTCCTTTTGAGGAACAGAAGGACCAGGGAGGGAGAAGAGAATCATGAGTTATTAGGCTTTCCTTGAAGCACGGAAAGCCTGGATATACAATACCCTCCACATCTTCCCTCTTCACACATTTGAACACATGGAGGTAGCAGGGAGGCTGGAATCTGGGTATGAGTTCACAGCAGGTTCCTGGGGTCAGAGCTCTGGGAAAGACGAGGTTCTGAGACAAGTAGCTCACTCTCAGAGCTCACTAGGAAGTAACCTCCAAGGCGTTTCCAAACTCACAGCAAGTCAGGGCCTTCTTGCTGGAAATTTTCATTTAGAATTGGTATCCAACTTCCCTCTTGCAGACATCTTTTGTGTGTGTCAGCCGCAAGCGGCTTTGAGAGAGGGGAGAGGAAGCAGCCGGGAAGCTACGGCCACGACTAAAAGTGCCACCGCATCAACGCACATGAAAAGGACAAGCACCTCATATCCCCGTCACTCAAGCACAGCTACTCACCTGTCACAGCCTCACACCCGCACCCACTGTCGAGGCACATCCCAGCCTCGCACACGCACAGTTTCTCTCACACACTCTCAAACATTCCCCATCTCACATATACAACATCCTCTCACGTGCGCACTCAATACCCTCTGCCGTTCATGCACCCACAGGCCTGAGATTCCGGTAAGTGGTCATCCACACAACAGGCTTCCACGGTTTAAGGGTTTCCTCCACCAAACCGGACGATGCAGGTTGGGCGCCAATTTAACTTGATTGCCCAGAGCCCCGCCTGCGAGTACCTTGTGCCTATTTATATCCAGAAATGAGTTCAACTCACCTTGCAAAAGAACCACGCGAAAACGGGAGGGAAGCCATAGATGGGGTGTTCCCGTTGCCCTCTGGGAAATGTAGTTCAAGCCTAAAGATCCATGACCGCGGTGGCTTGTGGTAATAGTGGCTCGGAACCCCAAATCCCGATTAGATCGCAGGCACCGCCGGACGCTGGCTCCCGGAGGTTTCAGAGTTCCCTCTACTAGGAGTGCGCAGACGCAGAGTAGCGCTGGAGAAGATAGCTGAGTCGTAGGCGTGTCCGACTTGGCTTCGGAGTCCTGAGGGTTTCAGTGCACCCTGAAGGCTGAGAAGGGGAATCGAACTCGGGGCTGCCCGAAGCCTGGGGCTGGGCATGTAGAGCCGGTCGGGTAGGGTCAAGGTGTGGCCGCCAGGGCTAGCGCGGGTGACCGAGTGTGAGCTCCCTGGGGGCGGGGATTCTGCTCTGTGTCCCCTGAGGAGGTCCAGCTTTGTTATAAGGTATGAGAAAAGTAGCTTTCTAAAAGTGGAAAAATAATAATTGTATGTTTTATATATTTATGGAGTACAATATGCTGTTTTGATCCTTGTTTACAATGTGGGATGATTAAATCAAGCTAATTATATCCATCACCTCACTTTTTTGTGGTAAAACATTTAAAATCTACTCTTTTAGCAATTTTGAAATATATAACACATTATTTATGTAGTTGCTATTCTGTGCAGTCAATTATTAAAGTTTACTTCTCCTAACTGAAATTTTGTACCCTTTTAGTTAACATCTCCCTTTTCCCCATTTTTCAGTCTCTGGTGAACACCATTCTGTCTCTTAAGAGTCAGGCTTTTTTAGATTCCACTTGTGTTTCTGGCTTCTCTTACTTAGCATAATGTCCTCCTGGTTTATCTGCGTTGTTACAAATGAATTTTCCACTTTTTATTTTTATTATTTATTTATTTACTTATTTGTTTATTTTTTAGATGGAGTTTCCCTCTTGTCGCCCAGGCTGGATTGCAGTGGCAAAATCTCAGCTCACTGCAACTTCTGCCTCCCGGGTTCAAGCTATTGTCGTGCCTCAGCCTCCCTAGTAGCTAGGATTACAGGCTAGGCCACCACATCAGCTAATATTGTATTTTGAGTAGAGAAGGGGTTTCACCATGTTGGTATGGCTGGTCTCGAACTTCTGACCTCAGGTGACCTGACTGCCTCAGCCTCCCAAAGTGCAGGGATTACAGGCATGAGCCACCACACCCAACCAATTTTCCTCTTTTTAAAAGAGTGAATAGTATTCCTTTATGTATGCATATACATATCACATTTTCTTTATCCATTCATCCAATGCTGGACACCTAGGTTGCTTCCATATCTTAGCTATTATGAATAATGCTGCAGTGAATATGGTAGTGCAGTTATCTCTTCAGCATGCTGATTTCAGTTCCTTTAGCTGTACACCTACAGGTGGGATTGCTGGGACATATAGTTGACATTTTAGTGTCTGATGAATCTTCGTATTATTTTCCATAATGGCTCTACTAATTTACATTGGAAAATGTAATTACTTTTGATGCTGTTGGGAATGGACTGCTTTATTCAATAAATTGTGCTAGGTACATGGACCAATAGTGTATAGGAGTGAAGTTATATTTATTCTTTATATTAAGTTATAGTCAAAACAGACTGCCTAATTAAATATAAAAATTATCCAGAGGCTGGGTGCGGTGGCTCACACCTGTAATTCCAGCACTTTGGGAGGTGGAGGTGGGTGGATCACAAGGTTAGGAGTTCAAGACCAGCCTGGCCAATATGGTGAACCCTGTCTCTACTAATATAATATCTCTTTGAGACTATATCTATTAGTATAGATATTAGAATATAATATCTATAGTACAGATATTAGAATACAATATCTATAGTACAGATATTAGAACATAATATCTATAGTACAGATATTAGAATATAATATCTATTAATACAGATATTAGAATATAATATCTATTAATTCTATTAATACAGATATTATATTACTAGTATCAATATCTCTTTGAGACTGTGCTTTCAGTTTCCCAGAGTGTCTATGTAGATGTGGAATTGCTGGATACATGGTAATTCTATTTTTAATTTTTTTTTTTTTGAGACAGTTGAGTCTTTTTCTGTCACCCAGGCTGGAGTGCAGTGGTGAGATCTGGGCTCACTGCAACCTCTGCCTTCTGGGTTCAAGCAATGCTCTTGCCTCAGCCTCCTGAATAGCTGGGATTACAGGCACGTGCCACCATGCCTGGCTAATTGTTGTATTTTTAGTAGAGTTGGGGTTTCACCATGTTGGTCAGGCTGTTCTCAAACTCAAGTGATCTGCCCATCTCAGCCTCCCAAAATGCTGGGATTACAGGCTTGAGCCACCACAGCTGGCCTCTATTTTCAAATTTTTTACGAATTGCCATGCTGTTTTCCACAGTGGCTGTACCTTTTTCTATTCCCTTCAACAGTGCATCAGGGTTCCCATTTCTCTATATCTTTACCAACAGCTCTTATTTTCTATTTTTTAATGGCAGCCTTTGTAATGGATGTAAAGTAGTATCTCATTGTAGATCTGATTAGCATTTCTCTAATAATTAGTGTGGTGAGCATCTTTTTACATGCTTATTGGCCATCTGTATATCTTTGGAGAAATGTCTGTTGAAGTCCGTGGCAGATTTTTGGATCCTGTTAATTGTTGGATTTTACAGATTATATATTCAGCATCTTAATCCTTTTCAAGTTTATGATGCAAATATTTTCTTTCATTCTGTGGGTTGCCCTTTTTAATCTATTGATGTCTTTTAGTTCACACTTCTTTTTTTTTACTTTTCATGAATTTCAACTTGTCTGTTTTTTCTTTTGATGCCTGTATATTTGGTATCATCCAAAAAAAAAATTACCAAATGTAGTGCTGTGAAAATCCAAAGAGGATGAAGGAGTGCCCGCATCACCTCCTGAAGCTCCTGTACTGCTGGCAACCGAATCAGAAATGGGCTCAAGGGGGTCCTGAGGCAGGGACGGTTAGAATCTGATCCTGGGTGTGCCACAGGACCATGGACCCCTGAGAGATGTCTGTTCTTGGGTGTGGTGTGCTGTTCTTTTTTCTAAAAGAGTGGCCCCTCAGGATGGGGAGATGATCTGGAGGCCTGCGGGTCTGAGACAGCCCCCGACTTCACCTAGGCTTTAGGAACCAAGAGCAAAACTAAGGACATGGAGCCCCACAGCCCAAGTAGAGCCAAAGAGAGCGGTGCACCAGAAGGTAGGTGGACTACAGGGAAACCGCGCTCGACTGCACAAGCCGCATTCATTTCACCAGACAACACACACATACACACAGGCATCCAACACTTGAACAGAAACACACACAGTCAGGCAGGCCCTGAGGTTGATGGTTCTGCTCTCTGCCAGGAAGCCACTTCTGGGGAGAGAGCAGCCCCAGGGCACACAGGCAGGCCATATGTCGAAATGGGGGAGGGGGGGACAGCTGTCAAAAAGACACACCCCCACGCCGTCTAGGCAAGCCTCATGCATTGTGGTGATCCTTAGGGATCTCACGGTGCATCCTTGGGGACCCGTTTGACATTTCTTCAGCTTGGTTTGACCCTGCCCGACTCCTAGGACCATAGGACCATGACGACAATCCCCTGGAGAGGAGGGGCCGAGCCGAAGTCCGACACACTGCCAAAGAGGGCTCCTGCTCCGCCAAGCCGCTAGGACCCGTCCCCAGGCAACGGTGGTGGTCACTGTGACACGAGTCACGGCTCAGCACTTGTGCCTGCTGACTCGCGTCTGGAGCATGTGCATTCTAGTGTCCAGCTGGCGCACCACAATGTCAGGGCTGTCAGGCCACAGCCACACAGGAAACTGGTGAGGGCAGAGCCGGTAGCGGCCTGGGAAGGAGGCTGTGTGGGACAAGCAGCGCAGGACCCTGACATGTTCGGGTCTCGATGGAGGAGGAGGCCCTTCAGACCGTGAGGTGGGTACTCGGACTGCTCTTCTGATCTGATTCTGGATTCAAGGATGTAGGCAGAAATCGGGTCCCAGGGGCCTGATTCAGTCTGGTGAGGTGTGGAGGGAGTCACTGGGGCACAGAAATATAGCTGAGACCTCAGGAAAGAGTGTCAGGAGGACATTCCCAGGCCCCATGAGCTGACTGCCTCCCTTCCACCTGGACCTCCCCAGGGCCCTGCCCTGGTTTCAAAGCCCCGAAGCTCCTGCTTCTCAGCACTGCTGTCCAGAAACAATGGAAACAAGGACAAAGGCAAGCCCAAGGTGGAACCGAGGTGGCCACACCTGGAACTGGCATCCCATGGGGACAGATAAGGTTGAGAGAGTGTCTTAGAGGCCATCTGGGGCAAATCCAAGCCTCAGAAGGATGTCCAGACATGCTCCTGATGGGCAGAGGACCCCCCAAAAAATGAAAGATAAGCAAAGCACAACTGGGACCACAGGAGGGCCTGTACTGGGGTCCAAGCCTCATTCAGATTCCCCCTAGAGGAGCCAAGAGGTTTCTGCACAGTGCAAACCACTCCAAACCCCACACCGGGATCACTACCTACCACCTGGCCTGCACCCAGCAAACCAGCAGTCTCTTTTGCTCCATGAAATTCCTGACAGCCAAAAGGTTCAGTGCTGAGAAGCAGTCCCAGCCAGGAACAGAGCAATGGGAGACCCTCCACAATGAGAAAAGATGTGCAGAGGAAATGAAACACAGTCTTGATTAGAAGACAAAGGCCAGCCATGGCTGACTATCTCTTATCCTATGGGAATCATGCAGCCATCTGATGAAATAGAAGGAGCAAGTTTCCTTCTCAGTAGGAGCTATGAGCACCCATGGTTCAAGAATCATCACAGCTACCCAGTCATTAAGAGATGTGGGTGTTGAGAAGGAAACACTCATTACATGGATCTCATGGATCTTCAGAAAGGTTGTCCTTGACTAACTGGGAAATGTTTGTCCTAGAGAACGTTGAGCCAGACCAAGGAAACCTTAGGCCCATGAGAAACATGGAAAGCAGGAAAAGAGGAAGGACAGAGAAGAGGCCAGAATCCACACAGAATCAATTCATGCCCCTTGCTCGTGGCTCCAGGAATGAGGGCCCAACCTGAGAGCTGGCTAGAAAGGCCACAGTTTGCAGTCCAAATGTTCTCCTCACATTCGTGTCCTCTTCCACCAGTACCGGGCCATGGTGTGGACAGGTTGTGCAGTGAAGAGGAAGGAGAAAATGAGTTGAAAGCAGCTTCTTTGACATCTATCTGCACTTCTCCTGCTGGTGAAGTTGTGGGACCCCCATCTCCACCTCACCAGACTGTATCCTCACCCCTATCTCACCTTATTTCTGCACACATCATTTCTTTTTGACCCGGAATGGAATCCAAAGAAGATGGGAGTGTCCGCCTCACATCCTGAAGCTCCTGCCCTGCCAGCAGCCAAATCTGAAGTGGGCTAAAGGAGTCCTGAGAACAGGATGGCTAGGGTCCAGCCCCAGATGTGCCAAAGGCCCCTGAGATGTGTCTCTTCTTGGGTATGTGGTGTCCTGATCTCTCTAGAAGAGTGGCCCCTTGGGATGGGAGATGATTTGGACCCCTGTGGGTCAGACCCAGCCCCCCGCTTCACCAAGGCTTTAGGAACCACGACAAAGACCAAGGACACGTGGCCCCGCAGCCCAAGCAGAGCCACAGAGTGAGGAGCACCAGGAGGTAGGGGGACTGGAGAGAAACCGTGTTCCAGTGCACAAGTCACATTTGTTTCACCAGAAACCACATACACACACACACACAGAGACACCCAACACTCGCACAGAAACACACACAACCAGGCAGCTCCTAAGGCTGCAGTTCTGCTCTCTGCCAGGAAACCCCTCTGAGGAGAGAGCAGCCCTGGGCCACATAGGCAGGCTGTATCTCAAAATCCCAGGGGGGACAACATTCAAGGAGACTCACCCCCGAACTATATAGGCAGGCCTGACACTTTGTTGGGATCCTCAGGGATCCCGGGGTGCATCCTTGGGGCCCTACTTGACGTTTCTTCAGCCTAGTTCAGCCCTGCTAGGCTCCTAGGATCATGGAATCATCGTGTTGATCCACCAGAGAGGAGAGACAACAGCCCAACTCAATACACTTGCCACAAAGGGCTCCCAATCTGCCAAGCCGCTCGGACCTATCCCCAGGCAATGGTGGTGGTCACTGGGAGGCAAGCCTGGCTCAGAGTTCACCCTGTGCCTTGCGTTTGGTCCATGTGAATTCTCATGGTGGGTGCGCGCCACAATGTCAGGGCTGTCAGGCTGCAGCCCTACAGGAAAATGCTGGAGGTGGAACCGACGGCAGCTAGGGGAAGGAGGAGGTGCTTCAGACTGTGAGGTGGGCACTCGGGACTGCTCTTCTGCTCAAATTATGGATTGGATGGTGTGGGCAAAAATCAGGTCCCCTGGGGCTGGGTATTCAGTCTGGTAATGTGTGCAGGGGGTCGCTGAGGCAGAGAAAGCTGATACCCCAGGGGAGGGTATCAGCTGAAAATTCCTGGTTCATGAGCTCACTGCCTCCCTTCGACCTGGGCCTCCCAGGGCCCTGTCTAGGTCTCAAAGCTCAGGGGATCCGGCTGCTCATCACTGCTGTCCTAAAAAGGCGGGAATAATTTTCCATTTTGGCTTTATGCAGGAAAGATAGCCTGCATTAGTCAGGCCGACTTACGCATGGCTCCGAGAAGTCAGGCTGGGACCCCTTTAAAAAATGTCCACAGATGTGGTGTGGTCGTCTTGATCCTAGAAAAGAGCACGAGGAGGAGATTTCAACCTCTGCGGATCCAATGCTGCTCCTCACGTTGTGGAGGCCTTCACAAACGCAAAGTGGAATCCAAGGGAAAACGAATGACAACCGGCCACACTACCCAGGCAGGAACGCACAAAGAGGCACACAAAAAGATAGGCTGATATGTAAGAAATGGCACTACGGCGCACAGGGCATGCCCGTCCCAATACGCACACGCACAAGGGCACACACACACACAAAGACATAGAGACGGAAAAAGAAAGAGACAAAAAGGAGAGAAAGGGAGACACAGAGAGAAATACAGCGTTGGCACAGAAACACCCCCGCCCCCAGGCAACCCCTGAGGTGCCGGGTTCTGCTCTCACGAGAACGACCCTCGGGTGAGAGAGAAGCCTACAGGAACACACACGCAGACCTGTCCTAGAGAACACAAGGGGCACGACTTTTGGGGAAACTCACCCGAACGCCGTCCGGGCAGGCCTGAGGCTGGGATGCAGCGCTGCTTCCCCTGGACTCCCCCTGTGGTTTCTTCATCCTGGTCCGCCCTCCGTAACTCCTGCTATCATCCGGAGACCATCCTGTCGACACCCTGGAGAGGTCAGGCCAGAGCCTCGGAGCTTCCACATCGATGTGCTGCCACGGAGTGCTCCTGCTTTGCCAAGCCTCGAGGACCCATCCCTCAGGCAACCATGGGGATCTTTGTGACGAAAGAATCCGCTGGCGCCTTGCGCGTGTGCATTGACTAGGCTGACTCCTGCATGGCTACTGGAAGTCAGGCTGCATTCCCTTTAAGCATGGCAGCTGGAGCTAGGATTGAGTAGGGGGCGCCGTGGGAGAGGGGGCTGCAGGCGCCCCGGAGCCGGACCCCAGGAGTCCTGTTCTCAGGATATCCTTGAGTCGACTTCTACCGATGGTGGAGGAGGAGCTTCAGGATGCCAGCTGGGGTCTCCGACTCCTCTTCAGCTCCGATTTTGGATCCCACCGGGTCAGCAGGGATGGGTTTACCATCTGGTGAGGCGGGGAGGGCCTTGCTGAGGCACAGAAAGATCCCATGGGCCTCTAAGTGTGCTGTCAGGTCAAAATTCACTGACCCATGAGCCCTCTGCCTCGGTCCTGCCTGGGAGGAGCAGTGGCCTGCCCCGCTTTCCAAAGCCCTGGGGCTCCTGCATCCCGACACCACTTTCCAGTTCACGTGCAAACAGGGACAGGTCAGGTCCGAGGTGGAGCCAATGTGACCACACGTGGCACTGACGTCCCCCAGAGCAGATGGAGTGTGTGTCTCTGAAGCCATATGGGGTGATGGTGAGATGGACCATGATGTTGAGGCATGTGCCCAGGGTGGGGGGCATTGGTGACCTCCCCAAGAATGCCAAGGAAAAGCAACGCATACCTGGAAACCAGGAAAGGATCTGTGCCTGAGTCCAAACCACATTCAGGGATGCCTGCCAGAGAATCCGAGAGGTTTCTGCAAAGTTCATCCCACCCCCACCCCTCCACCGGCTAGGTAGCCCTGATGCAACCTCCCCTGCATGCCCAGACCAAGCCCAGTCCCTTTGGGCCCCTGACATTCCTGACAGGAAAATATTCAGTTCTAGGAGGCAGTGCGTCCAGGAGCAGAGAAAGCAGTTGTCCCTCAAGAACGAGATAGGAAATGCAGAGGAAATGCGACACCACCTTTCCTAGAAGCCAAGGCCCGCCACAGTGGCCTACCGCTCAGGCTAGGCCAACCACACAGCCATCTGGTGAAACATGGAGACCAAGGGAGCTTCCCTATGTGAACAGATATGGAAGCCCAGAGCTCCAGGATGGTCACGCCTGCCCAATCAACCAGAAACAGGTTTGGGGAGGGAAACATTCATGACACAGATCTCCACAAAGTTTCTCCCTGATGGACTGGGGAGTGTTCTTTGTTGAAGACATGGAGCCAGACCAACAAGCATCTAGGCGCCTCAGAAACAGGGCTGAGGAAGCAAGAGGGAGGACAGAGCAGAGGTCGGAGCCCAGGCAGGATACAGCACAATGCCACCGTCACGGGCATCCAGGGGCATCCAGGGAGGAGTGCCAAACGGGTGACTTGTCCAGAAAGGCCAGCGTTTGAGTGACAGGGATCTTTGCTATGTCCAGTTCCTGGCTTCTTCTTTAAGCCTGTGTCAGGCTGTGGCTTCATTTCTCAGAGAAGAGCCGCAAGGAGTCAGAACCTTCTTTGACATTGGTCTGCTCCCCTCCTGCAGGACAATGGGCTCCTGTGAGGCTTTTTGCTTTGGCTGGGATGTAGTCGTCTTGATCCTAGAAAAAAGGCTGCTCAGGATGGGGATGAGAGTTCAATTCCTCGGGGTCAGATGCCTCTCCTCACATCACCGAGGCCTTCACAAACCCAAAGTGGATCC
This sequence comes from Plecturocebus donacophilus, assembly GCA_004027715.1. NCBI lineage: Eukaryota > Metazoa > Chordata > Mammalia > Primates > Pitheciidae > Plecturocebus > Plecturocebus donacophilus. The sequence goes on along the minus strand of PVKP010018378.1, from coordinate 12,071 downwards.
TCCAGGAAAATGATTAACAATCGGCCACAAGACCCAGGCAGAGACGCAGAAAGAGGCTCACAAAACACAGGACTACATGCAAGAAATCACCCTTTCGTGCACATTGCACATTGGTCCCAACACACACACGCACAGAGAAAGAGAGGGAAGCAGAAAGACTAAGAGAGACAGTAAGGAGAGAAAGAGTGATATTCACGCAGGCAGACATACCTCAGTGACAGAGAAACACTTACCTTCCATCAGCCACTGAGGCTGCCCGTTTCTGTTTTCCGTGAGAATGATTCTCATGTAAGAGGGCAAACCAAGGGCCCACAGGCAGGCCTGACCCTGATATCACAGGTGTCATGACTTGTTGGGTGGCTCACTCACACACCTGCGCAGGCTTGGTTCTGGGATGCCACGCTGCTTCCCTGGGACTCTGCCTGAGGTTTTTTTCATTCTGGTTGGCCCTCTGCTTTCTGATGTCTGGAGACCATCCACGATGCTCTGGCTTAGCTGGTGCCCAAGCTGCAAGATGAAGTCCTTAACACTCTTCCTTTTTCTATCTTCAAGCCGAAGCGATTTCTTCCCATGACTACGAAAACTATTAATGTGCTGTGTCACACCTAAAGCCGATTTGGCACTGGGTCTCACCCAAGACCCATAGAAATTAATGCTTGGCTACCACTGATGTTTATTTGAGGTTCAGTGGCTTTTTATTCAGCAGGTTATGTACCCTGCCAGAGTAGGTGTTTCCTTTTAGGCAATGTGTCTTATTTTGGCCCATAGTGTGTCCAGAAATTTCATCTGCTGCTTCGTTTTACTGTGTCTGAGGTCTATTCAAGTTGCAAGACAAAGTCCTCTTAACTCTCCCTTCTCCTCTCATCGAGGAGAAGTCAGGAGTCTCTTCTGAAACTAAGTGCTGCCTGCCTAGGTTTGAGAGAGGAGTGATGTAAGAATCTCTTAGCTGCTCCAGCTGGCATGTCATTGGGTAACATGCATTCCTTTCCCAATGGCTCTGAGCACAGCACAGCACCAGGACTTGCCCAGGAATTTAATTCTTGTGGCCTAGACTGCCTTTCAAGTTTATTTAGGACCCCAGAGTGCTTTAGCATGCAGTAGTGGGGCTAGCTGAACCTCAGATTTCAACCACCGGGTCGGATAATTTCTTTCTGGCTAGGGCTGTTATAAATGCTCCCTCCATGGGCACTGGCTGAATTTTGCCCCATATTGCCCTCTGTTGTGACAGGCAGCACTGAGTTTCAATGCAAAGTCCCACCATTTTTGTACTGTCCCCCCGTCAAGCACATAGATTCTCTGTCCTTGCCACATAGCCACTGCTAAGAGATGGGGAGGGGTGATGGCAGCAATTCAAGACTGCCTTTCCTACCCTCCTTGGTGCCTAATTAAGTGATCAGGATACCTGATCACTTAAATGATTTTGGGTTCTTTTGAAGGTGCTTTCTTGTGTGGATTATTGTTCATTCCACACAAGATTGTTGTCGATTGTTGGAGGTTCTATTTTGCCATCTTCTACCATCTCCCTCTCTTCATTTCTAGTATGAACAAATAGTTGTATACATTTCTTTGTAAGTCCAGATTCAGTTACATCTGACAAATTTTCCCTGGAACTCTGTATTTCCACTCACATTTATATATTTATATCACATTCCCTGGAACTCTGTTGTATTTTCACTCACATTTCTATATTCATATTTATCTCCCTTGAGATTTCCTCTTTGAAGCCTGGGGTTACTTAAAAGTGTGGTTTTTTAAAAAATCATTTTACATTACATGCCAACATCTCATGTACCCATTGTTCCCACAAAAATTAAAAAGAAAATAAATTGAAAAGTTAAGTTTTCTGTTATCTTTCTGTTATTGATTTCTAGTTTGATTCCACTGTGGTCAGAGAACACACTATCACTTCAATGCTTTTGAATTTCTTGAGGTTTGATAAGTGTGCCTAGAATGTGTTCTACCTTGGCATATGCCCTGTGGGCACTTATGATGTCTGTTCTGCGGTTGCTAGATATTACAAAAATACCAATTAGAAATGGTACTGGGAAAACTCACTAGCCATCGTGTTGGCCAGGCTGGTCTTGAACCCCTGGCCTCAGGTGATCTGCCTGCCTCAGCCTCCTGAAGTGCCAGGATTACAGGCATGAGCCCCTGTGCGGAGCCTGGATGGATAATTTTGAATGATGAGAAGTTACTTTATCAATTGCTTCTAAGTGAAGTTCTTGCTATTTTTTAGTGTTACATGAGTTAAGAGTTCACATACTTATGTTACCACTAAAAAAATCCCTTAAACACATAATTTTATCCCATTTCTCCTTTCTTATAATATAGTAGAGGCACTGATAAAGCCTAGTAAATAGTTTTCTTCAGAGGATCAGATTTTGATAAAAACCTGTATTGTTTTTTATTCCATGATTTCAGCTTTCCATTAAGCCTTTCCATTCATTCATTTATTCTGCCTTGCTGAGTAATCACTATTTAACTCAAAAAGTATTTGAGGCCCTACAACATTATAGGCACTGACCTAAGTGCTGGGGATGCAGTGGTGATGCGAAACAAAGTGGTCTCAATCTTCTTGGTTTTATACATAGAGTAGTTTCTATTGGTAACTGTTTTAGTTATTTCACAGGATTTAAAATATAGGTCTCATTATCATTCTAAATAGTCTGTAATTTCACTTCTTCTTTGCTCTTTAATCCAATAATGGTTTATATGTAGTACTAAATTTCCAAGAGGTAAGAATCCATATGGCTATCTATTTGCTAGTTTCTGAGTTATAACTACGGTGAAAAATAAATATGACACCTGGCTTTAGAAATTCGTTAGAGACAAATCATTTCTGAACGTCTTTTTAAAAACTGCTGAACACTCAACAACCCCACTTTCACTAATCACAAGGGCGTTATAGATTTTTTGATGTAGCATGTGAAATTAATACTCATTCAAAACTTTCTTATCTTCATTGTATTTTACTGTTTTTTTTTTTCAGAATTAACATTCTGATGTTAAATAAGACATAGAGATGACATATTTGTCTATAATCATTAAACTCTTATAGTCCTCTCATAAAATGGCTTAATACCAATACTAATGACAGTCACTAAGTCATATAAATCTCAAATCATTCAACCCTTACAATCCAATGAATAAGATTAAACAAACATAGATTTAAGACTTTCCAAAAAAAAGAGGTATGATGTATTGAAACAAGACATGTCAAATAGATTTTATGACATAGTTCAAGGCTTTTCTAGATTAATTACATTATTTTTGTGGAAATACAACAAAATTTTGCTAGTGATGAAAGATTTCCAACATGAATTATATATAAATTCTGGTGAGTTTTTTTTTGTTTTTGTTTGGAGACAGAGTCTCACTCTGTCACCTAGGCTGGAGTGTAATGACACGATTTTGGCTCACTGCAATCCCTGCCACCTAGATTCAAGCAATTCTTGTACCTCAGCCTTCCGAGTAGCTGGGACTACAGGCACTCACCACCACATCCAGCTAATTTTTATATTTTTAGTAGAGACAGCATTTCACCATGTTGGTCAGGCTGGTCTCAAATTCCTGACATCAGGTGATCCACCTGCCTCTGCCTCCCAAAGTGCTGGGGTTACAGGTGTGAGCCACTGTGCCTGGCCGAATTATACATAAATTCTTTATGCAACATCTCTGATGAGAATGTTTTGAGTATGATTCAAAGAGAATCATGCTATCATATAAAATTTTACCCTGATATTCCGTAATTGATAACTGATCAGTAATTTCTTTCCTATATTGATTGCATGATGAATTCTCTGTTGCTGCTGCTGCTGTTGCTAGATGCATTGTGTGCCCTGTCAAAATGCATCCAATATTACTTACATTTGTGGGGTTCCGCAAGAGAAAAAAATAAACAAAATCAATTAATGGGTTATGCATAAAGCCTTTCCAACAGTTTTATAAGATAATATGTCACAAGAGTGAAATGAAGTGAGAGCTCGAAGAAAATGCTTTCTCAAAATCTTTAAATTCATAGGATTTTTGAAAAGTGTAAATATTCTGGTGTTGAGCAAAGTTTGAGTCATGACAAAAGGTGTTCCCATAGTCTGTCCATTCACAGAGATTTGCACCATTATGAATTTTTTGTTCAGCAAAATATGAATGGTGACTAAAGATGAGGCTACTTTTCTTGCATCCATAAGGTTCTCCATCCGTGTGAATTCTCCTATGTCGTGTAAGCTGTGAACCCCAGATAAAAGATTTCCCACATTCTTTACATACATAAGGTTCCTGACCAGTATGCATTCTCTGATGTCGAGTAAGTTGTGAACCCCAGAGAAAGGCTTTTCCACATTCTTCACATTCATATGGCCTCTTTCCAGTATGAATTTTCTGATGTCGATTAAGTTCCGAACCACGAAAGAAAGTCTTTCCACATTCCTTACATTCATAGTTTCTCTCACCAGTATGAATTTTCTGATGTCGATTAAACTCTGAGCCATGAAGAAAGGTCTTTCCACAGTGTTTACATTCATAGGATTTCCTCTCATTATGAATTTTCTCATGTTGAGCAAGATATGAAGCCCAAGTAAAAGTCTTCCCACATTGCTTACATTCATAAGGTTTCCTACCAGTATGAATTCGCTGATGTCGAGCAAGGTGTGAGCTCCAGATATAGGCTTTCCCACATTTCTCACATTCATAAGGTTTCCTACCAACATGAACATTCTGATGTTGAGCAAGATTTGAACCACGAATAAAGGCTTTTCCACATTCCTTACACTCATGAGATTTCTCACCAGTATGAATTCTCTGATGCTGAGTTAGGTGTGACCCACGAGTAAAAGTTTTCCCACACTCTTTACAGTCATAAGGTTTTTCACCAGTGTGAATTCTCTGATGTTTAATCAGATGTGATCGCTGACTAAAGGCCTTTCTACATTCATTACATTCATAGGGTTTTTCACCGGTATGAATTCTCTGATGTCGAGTAAGATCTGAGCCACAACTAAAGGCCTTCCCACATTCCTTACATTCATAAGATTTCTCACCAGTATGAATTCGCTTATGGACACTAAGTTGTGAATGAAATCTAAAGGCCTTTCCACATTCCTTACATTTAAAAGGTTTCTCTCCGGTATGAATTCTCTTATGACCAGTAAGACTTGAACGTAAACTAAAAGACTTCCCACATTCTTTACATTCATATGTTTTTTTAACAGTGTCAACTGTCTGATATTGAGTAACCTCTGAATCAGGAAGAAAGGTATTTCCACATTCTTTATCTTCACAGAATTTCTCACTTGTGTGAACTAACTGATGTTGAGTATGATCTGAGCCAGAAATAAAGGCTTTCCCTAATTCTTTAAATTCATTCAGTTTGTCTCCTGTGTTAAGTCTCTGGTGTAGATTAAAGGCTGTGTGTTGGTTAAAAGTGGGCATTTTAACATAGGTGAGTATTCCCTGCTTGAAACATTCCTCTTGATTATCTTGTAGTGTTTGAAGTTGAACATTGCCTTCCCAATCACCTCTAAAACATAAACATTCAAGGCTGTGGTTTTTACAAATTTTTGTTATTTCCAGTTGGGCTATTTCTCTCTCAAAAATGCCATTTTTTGGTAATAACTTCTTGGTTGGACACCTGGACTGCATGTCTGAAAAATAAAAAGGTAAAAACATACTGTTTTATGTACAAAAAGAAATAAAACTTCTAAAAGAGATATAGAAAATCTTGAAGTAAATCATATCAGAAATGAATGGCTTAAAAAATTCTCAAATATGAGAAATATGAAAAAAGGGCAAGAAGCATGTAGAAATTTAAAAGAAATAATACAAGCTGAGTCAAATGATGAAAAGTATATTTTATTTTGATCATATTCATCTGAGGAGCTCAGTAAAAAATGATTATCCAGGTACTACCTCAGCAACAGAATAACAACTCAGAAAATATCTACAAGTTTGTAAACACTATGATGAATGTCTTATATAATTCAGAGCTTAAAAATAGGAATGCTGGGAAATAGCAGAGCAACAGTCTTCATATGAGGGGAGCAATCTCATCCAGAGTTACCGAAGTACTAGGATCTCAATAACAGGGTACGATGCATTTAGGTAAAGGAGATAATGATGGGTGATAGTTCAGACAGAAAAATAGTTTGAAGGCCATGTACAGTGATTCACACCTGTAATCCCAGCACTTCAGAAGGCTGAGGCAGATGGATTGCTTCAGTCCAGAAGTTTGAGACCAGCCTAGGCAACATGGCAAAACCCCATCTCTAAAAAAACTAGCCAGGAGTAGTGCATGCCTGTGCTCCCAGCTACTTGGAAGGCTGAAGTGGCAGGATCACCTGAGCCTAGGAGGTCAAGGCTGCAGTGAGCCATGATCACATCACTGCACTCCATCATGGGTGACAGAGTAAGACCCTGTCTTAACAACAACAACAAAAACAGTTTGAGAAATTTTTTCAAGGGAGAAGGAATCTGGTACAAGCTAAGAATAATAGGACTCTTCTGTGACTCATTTTTTTATATGTATTTAGGATCAAGTACAATTGTCATATGATTGTGGTATCAGTTTTTCTTGGGAGACAGAGCAAGTGCTCTATCAGTGACTGAATGAATTGAAAGGCAGTTTAGTTACAAAGTATGAACAGTAGTGTATCGTAATGGAAAGATAACAAACTGTAGTTTCAGACTCCAGTTCTGTTTACTCAAACCACTTTTTAGGTGACTGGAAAATTACTGAGCTTGACTGAATGTTCCACATTATAGAAAGGAATAAAACATGACTTTGCAGAGGGTTTTTGCAAGGAATAATATGCTACTTCTATTAAGTGCCTTACATAGGATAAATGTTGAATAATCAGTAGATGATGATTACTGTTAGAGAAGAAAAGCTGGAGAATACAGGGAACTAGACAAGCCAGGATTTGTCTTTTTATGTTGTTTTTTGGTGGTTTTTTTTTTTTTTTTTTTTTTGAGACAGAGTCTTGCTCTGTCACCCAGGTTGGAGTGCAGTGGCATGATCTTGGCTCACTGCAACCTCCGCCTCCCAGGTTCAAGTGATTCTCCTGCCTCAGCCTCCTGAGTAACAGGGATTACAGGTGCCCACCACCACATCTGGCTAATTTTTGTATTTTTAGCAGAGACAAAGTTTCGCCATATTGGCCAGGCTGGTTTTGAATTCCTGACCTCAGGTGATCCGCCCACCTTGGCCTCCTAAAATGCTGGGATTACAGGCGTGAGCCATTGTGCCTGGCAGGACTTGTTTTTTATGACACTGTGTTCCCCTAGTTGTACTTCATAAGCCCTAACCTTTCTTCTGCCACTTCCTTCTCACTGGGACCAGAAACTGTTTTCACCTATTACTGTAATTTTCAACTAAGCAGCCTATTAGGTCCTCTCTTAATGTAGAGCCCTTTATGCAGAAATGTATGGCCATGTTCCAGTCATAGAAGAGAACAAAAAGTTTATTAAGTGATTATATATTCTTTGTTAATTCTTCTAAACCTAAAATGAGAAAATCCATAAACATTGATTAAAAGAATGAACTGATGAATGTAGGCAATGTGCAAGCAAGGAGAAGCCAGGAAAAATAAGAAAAATTCAAAAGGGATGGGTAAAATAAAAACTGAAGTAAAAAATGTTTTGTTTTGTTTTCTTTTTACAGAAGGAAGTATTTATGAATATCTAAAGTTAAAAAAAGATGGAAAGGAATTGATCCAAATCATAGAGATAAAATAAGGGCCACTGGAGAAAAGAATGGCACTTACCTTTTTGTTATATGAGTGAAAAATGAGAGGACAAAAATAGAGTGCTTTTTGGAGTGAAGAGAAAGTTATTTTGTAAAAGGTTTTGTCTCTATCTAGGTCTCGGGCCTTTATCAAAGTTTTTTGGTATTGGTTTTTTTTTTCTTCTTTTGTTTGAGACAGAGTCTCACTCTATTGCCCAGGCTGGAGTGCAATGGTGTGATCTCGGCTCACTGCAACCTCTGCCGCCCAGGTTCAAGCGATTCTCCTGCCTCAGCCTCCCAAGCAGCTGGGACTATAGGTGTGTATCACCACGCCAGCTCAATTTTGTATTTTCAGTAGAGATAGGGTTTCACCATGTTGGTCAGATTGGTCTTGAACTCCTGACCTCAGGTGGTCTGCCCGCCTTGGCCTCCCAAAGTGCTGCGATTACAGGAGTGAGCCACTGCACCCAGCCAGGTTTTGGTCTTGGTCTTTTTTTGAGACAGAGTACTCTGTCAACTAGGTTGGAGTGCAGTGCACAATCTCAGCTCACTGAAACCTCCACCTCCCGGGTTCAAGCAATTCTCCTGCCCCAGCTTCCCAAGTAGCTGGGACTACAGGCATGCACTGCTATGCTCAGTTAATTTTTTGTATTTTTTGTATTTTTTTTTTTAGTAGAAACGGGGTTCCACCACATTGCCCAGACTGCTCTTGAACTCCTGAGCTCAGGCAATCCACCCGCCTCGGTCTCCCAAAGTCTAGGATTACAGGTGTGAGCCACTATGCCTGGCCCAGTTTTTGTTCTTAAAGGGATATACCATACCAGTATTTCAGAGGTGTTGCTGCCTCATTATGCATCGAGCTGTTACTCACAATCATGGCCTCCCTGTGCCTGTTCAGCCCTCACTCACCTGGGCAAGGTCCTCTTGTCTCATCCCTCAAAATCTTCCAGGGCTCTCTCCCTTTCTCCAATAAGGAGAACACATCTGGCTGATAAATGCAAAGACCTGCCCAGAAGGTAAGAAACAGCAAAAAACCACATGGTAAAGATTCTAAAATTTGCAACTAGTTCCTTGGTTATTAAGGAAGAGAAACAATTACAGGCAGGGAAGAAATAAGTTATAAAGGATGGGAAAGATGGAGGTGCCCACTGATGATAACTATCGCCAGATTTACAAAGCACAAACCATTTCCCAAAAAACAAAGGTCAGAAGTTACCCTTTGTGTTTTAAAACACAATAAAAAACTTCACAATACAGAAAGCCCAAATTTCTAAGGACAAATGCTGAATCTTACCCAGTGAAACCATGTTGCTGTAGTTCTCCAACATCACATCTCTATATAAATCCCTTTGTTTCAGGTCCAGGCCCTCCCATTCCTCCTGAGAGAAATCTACAGCCACGTCCCTAAACATCATCAACTGTTGAAAGAACAAGTCCAAATATTAATGGTGAAATTTTTAAAAACAATAACCCCTTTTAGCTCAAAGGGGAAAAGCTGGCAAGAGGCACTGCAGGGAGTGGGGCATATACTGGGCAAAAACTGGAGTTGGCTGCCTGTGGTTTTGAGGGAAATGACATGGGAATAAGGGTGACTAAAGCTGAGTGCCTACATGTTCCTTTTTTTGTTGTTCTTTTTCGGGATAGACTTGCTCTGTCACCGAGGCTGAAGTACAGTGGTATAATCTCAACTCACTGCAACCTCTGCCTCCCAGGTTCAAGTGATTCTTGTGCCCCAGCCACCCTAACAGCTGGGATTAAAGGTGCACACCACTGTGCCCAGCTAATTTTTTTCTGTTTTTAGCAGAGATGGGGTTTTGCAATGTTGGCCAGGCTGGTCTCGAACTCCTGACCTCATGTGATCTGCCTGCCTTGGCCTCTCAAAGTCCTAAGGAGCCACTGCGCCTGGCCTACATGTTCTTAAAAACTCCTGTTGCTCAGTCACCACATCTTTATGATCTTCAAATCACAAATACAAAAACATCAGAATAGCGCCCAGAATAAGAGATATTATATGAGGTTTTTGTGGATACCACTGAGAGGCTACACCAGCCTGGAAGGACTAAACCCAGATTTATTATGTGAGAAAAGTTGGGGGTTTTGTTGCTTGTAAGCAGTCATTACTGGGCACAAACAGACTTGTGCATACAGAGTCTTTGGCCAAGGTAACTATTCTTTGCTTATGCTGCTACTTTTAGTTGAGTTTTCTGTTAGTTTAAATTGAGAAAATTCTCAAGAGATACACTCCCTTACTGAATATTATTTTCTGTGGAAAATGTGTAGAATCTCCAGGTTCTTAGCTAAGCAGCTGACAATCAGCAAATTCAGTGTCATAAGTGATGACTGTGAAAGTCATCACGAGTTTTTTGTTGATAACACTCAGAGGCTACACCAGCCTGGAATAACTAACCCTGGATTGTTTTGTTTTGTTTTTGTTTTTGTTTTTGAGATGGCGTCTTGTACTGTTGCCTAGGCTAGAGTGCTGTGGCACAATCTCAGCTCACTGCAACCTCCACCTCCCAGTTCAAGTGATCCTCCTGCCTCAGCCTCCAGAGTGGCTGGAACTACAGGCACCTGCCACCACATCTGGCTAAATTTTTTGTATTTTTTTTTTTTTTAGCAGAGACAGGGTTTCACTATGTTGGCCAGGCTGGTCTCAGACCCCTGACCTTGTGATCCGCCCATCTTGGTCTCCCAAAGTGCTGGGATTACAGGCGTAAGCCACCTCGCCCAGCCTCGGATTGTTAATGATATTAACCTCTCATTAATTTCCTGGAAAACCCCAGATCTCTGTGAACTCAACCTCCTAGAATATCCGCTAAGGAAAGCATCACATACTTAAATGAATACTAACGAACTCCAACTCCCATGTTGATTAAATATCCCATTCTACAGAGTAAATAAAAGCCTTTATGTAGTATGTCCCCTTTAATTACTCCATCCCATCTTGTTAAGCCATGGGTTTGAAACAAAAGTCTTTACAGTTCCCCTTAAGTAAATGTATTTATCTTCTTCAGTGCTCTGCCAGATTGGGCACAGTAGATACTGAAAGCCCTGGTGCATAGATTTGGTCATACTGGTTGGAGAAAAGATGGCTACCTAGGGAAAGCACTGGACTATTTCACAATCATCACTTATGATGCTCAATAGTGATTCAGGCAAGCAGTTTAAGGATAAGCAATAAAAAATATTCACATGGTGTGATATAAATGGGTTATATATTTGAAGAGAGGCAATTACAACTCACATGGGCCATGACTTAACATTCCAAGTCCACCAGTTCTCCTCTGGATTCTTCTCTTGGTGAAGCAGTGTGCTGAGAAAGCAGAGCTAAAAGGAAAGAATCAGGAGATCAGGCCTTTCTCAGAGCTTTCAAATGGGCAAATAGGAATGCCATTTTCTTCCTTGGACGTAGGTCAGAAGGAATCAATCTGGAGAAATCCTGGCCCTATCCAAAACCAGAGATTCAACAAAAGTAGGGTGAAGTTTCATTCTAATTACTTATGCCAAAATCATGACATGGATCAGGATACTACTAGGTAAGTCAATTCTGGCTTGCCCTAAATTCATATATACATACATTAACCTTTATCCTCAACCCACTTATGAATGTCAGTTACTTGTCTCACTTAAAAGATCAGGAAATGGGTCACTTGCTCAAATTCACTATTAGGAAATACCATAGGTTTGCTAAATGCAAAGCTTGTTCACTTTGAATACTGTATCCTACCCTCTGGATTTCAGGATTTCTTATTTTACTGAGTGAAGGATGAGCTGGGCCTTTCCCTTATAGGAGTAGCCATGATCTCTGCCTCCTATGTTTTCATTGACACTGAGCATCAGGATGGCTTTTTCATGAAAGGAACTCAAAGTTGGAAGGAAGGCTGTGTTGGGCAAGTAGTCAGCTTTTGTGAAGGAAGTACTTTTTTTTTTTTTTGAGACGGGACCACGTTGGCCAGGATGGTCTCGATCTCTTGACCTTGTGACCCGCCCACCTGGGATTACAGGCGTGAGCCACTGTGCCCAGCCGAAGTAAGTACTTTTATTAAAAAAATATATTGGCTCGGAGAGAGATCCAAGATGGCCGATTAGCAACAGCTCAGGAATGTAGCTCCCAGTGAAAGCGCAGAGAACGAGTGGACGCTGCACTTTCCGACGAATTTTTGTTGCCCACAGACCGAGAGAGTCCCAGCAGAGAAGCCACATGGGTCATCAGCGCGACTCTTTTGGCCGGCGCCCGGCGCGGCGCTTCCCAGTGCGGAGTATACGGGACGGACGGGCTCGGCTGGTCCCATCCCCACAAGGAAAACAGCAATAGGAAGTGCTGAGGACTGAGAGTTTCACAGCAAGCACAGCG